>JADRCH010000148.1:132146-180730 GCA_019843965.1 Rhynchomys soricoides | reverse complement strand
AAGAAAGAAAGAAAGAAAGAAAGAAAGAAAGAAAGAAAGAAAGAAAGAAAGAAAGAAAGATGGGAGGGAGGGAAGGAAGGCAGGCAGGCAGGCAGGCCAAAAACAACAACAACAACAACAAAAAGTCTTGGAAGGTACTTATGGCAAGTTTTCAAGTTGTCAGAGATTCAAATCCCTTCTAAGTTTCCATTCCACCTCCTTGCTGGATGAAGGCTTTAGTCCTCATGCTCCTCCATGGATTTCCTCCAGAAATCACATCCTCCTCCTCCTAGCTGGACCTTTAAAATGTGTTCCAAATATGGCAGCAATATGCTGGTAATGGCCAAACTCTAGAAACTGGAGCAGGAGGGACACAGGTTTAAAAGCAGCTTGCCTACATTGTGAAACTTTGTCTCAATAGAGTTACATTAAATGAAATTAAACATGTGCCAGAAAAGGCAAACACCAATTCTACTTACTTGGCCCTGACTAAATGTCAGGCAATGTGGAAATGAGGTTTTTGTCAGGTGTAGGGAAGATTATTTGGTTTCTTTACAAGGTTGGGTAGCAATGGGCCCAGCTAAAAGTTCACATTCTGTTCTCAAAGATGGAGAAATGATCATTAGAAATTGTAACAGTGAGGATCCAATGGAAAACAAAGGGAAGTGTCTACAAAGGAGCTATTGTTACACAGTGAGTTCTCCTGGTGCAGCCCAGTCCCCTCAGGCTAGTGGCTATCATGCTGCTGGCAAGTTTAGGTCTACGGAGAGACTGGGATTAAGGGTTTCCGACTCAAGGTGAAAGGTGTTTAGTGGCCTGGAGAGACTAGGACTTTGGTTGAGTAACTACACCAACAGGATGCAGCCCTGGAGGGAGAAAGGCAAGAGAGTAAATATCCCCACTTCCCTTCTTGCCTGCTTCTGCTCTCCGCTCTACACTTTCTTTTATCTTAACTGGAACTGAAAGGTACTAAAGCCCTGGACTTGATGACTTAGACATCATGAATTTTGATAGCTAGAGCAGCAGACTGGCTAGAACCAAGTGTTCTCTGCTTCTTAACCTTGGCTTCAAGTCAGAGTTACTAACCTGTTGTTCTGAAGGCTCACTCTAAATGTGCTAAGAGAAACCGGCCACCAGGCTCCTCATTATTAAGAACACAGTGCTCCTGAATGTTTCCAAAGATAGCTCAGAAGCCACACAGGATACCTGGTCCATAACTGCAGCCCTGAATCTGAGTCTGCAGGTGAGGAGCTTGTACTGGTGTGTGTGTTTGTGTGTGTGTGTGTGTGTGTGTGTGTGTGTGTGTGTGTGTGAAGAGAAGCCATCTACCACAGCCGTATAGAAACAGCCGTTGCTATGAATAGGGCAGTGGAAATATCATCAGCTCTGAATATCCTGAAGCTCAAATCCTAATTCACGCCCAGGGTAATCTTGGGAAACTGAGCACTCAGGAGCCCCAGTATCTCTATCATAAATTAGACCTATAAAGAACACTTATTCATGAGGCAATTGTAAAATTGTAATGATAAAATAAATTTTACAAAGCTTGCCAAACTATCTACAAGTGAGACTGTGCAGTGTAGAGAAGGCTTTTTACTAAAGTCTTTCTCATTACACCCTGAGGTGCTTATTATTGGGAAGTCACTGGCCTTAGGGACACCAGACCTTTGACACTAAGAAGTATCCCACTCCTCCCATATCACACTAGATAAATCTGGTTTTAGATTGTGAGTAAAGAAGCCAGCCTTCTGATCAAAGAGTTGTAGATCAGGGCAATTTTTATGGGAATGTGTGAGTATTCAAGGGAGTTAAAGGAGTGACTGGACCTGACTTCCTACTGTACCGAAGGCATGAATGAGAACAGCATAGTGCAGAGGTTGTGGGCAGAGCCACTACCAGACTATGTGGGATCTAGACGACTAGATTCGATACTGTTGAAATTATAATGGAATCTCAGGAAAGTGAAAAAAGATGGTCTGTAGTGAGTTCTTAAAAACAGAGCATGCTATACAGTTGATACGTTTTTATTGTTTACTGTTACATACGTATTTGGATTTTTGCATAGTAGATTATAAGTTCCCCAAGAAACATATGTACTTTGGAAAAATAACTGGGGAAATAATACTTTCTTTTACATTAGATAATGTCCTTGTACCCATTCTATGTCTTACGGACTTTACAGGTATTTTATCCCATCTTATGATAGAAATGTGATCTTTTTTTCTTTTATTGTTTGTTTGTTTTGAGACAGGGTTTCTCTATATAGCCATGGTTGTCCTGGAACTTGCTCTGTAGACTAGGCTGGCCTCAAACTCACGAGATCCACCTGCCTCTGTTCCCCCTCCATCTACCCACCCATGATGCTAGGATTAAAGGCATGTACACCTCTGCCAGGAAGATTCAATCATTGTTAGTAAAGCCCAGATAAGTACACTACTTAAGGTTGTATAGTGTTAGAGACAGAATTCCAACCCACCTGGACACAGTGGCACAGCCTAAAGTGTATATTGAGTTCCAGGGCAGGCTGAGCTATATAGTGAAACTTTGGCTTAAAAATCCCAAATAGAGACACAGGGACTGAGGAAAAGCCGGGAGGTAAGAGCCTGCCTGCTTCCACCTGTGGCAGGAGTCCCCTGCCTGGGCCACCAGGCCTCCATAAACAAACATCACAGGGAGAAAGCGACCCGCCCACTTGTGTGGAAAAGCCAGCAACACAGGACTCCAGACACAGGGTCTGAAGAACAGCCTGGAGAAAGAGCTGGTCTCCCAGGAATATTGACATCTGGGCTTGAAGGAAAGACAAGCCACAGTCAGAGAGAAAAAGACCAGCTAACACCAGAGATAACCAGACAGCGAAAGGCAAGGGCAAGAACACAAGGAACAGAAACCAAGACTACTTGGCTTCATCAGAACCCAGCTCTCCCACCACAGCCTGACCTGGATACCCCAACACACTAGAAAAGGAAGACTCAGACTTAAAATCACTTATCAAGAGGATGATAGAAGATTTTAAGAAGGAAATAAATAACTCCCTTAAAGAAATACAAGAGCCGGGCAGTGGTGGCGCATGCCTTTAATCCCAGCACTCGGGAGGCAGAGGCAGTTGGATTTCTAAGTTCCAGGCCAGCCTGGTCTACAGAGTGAGTTCCAGGACAGCCGGGGCTACACAGAGAAACCCTGTCTCAAAATACCATAAAAAAAAAAAAGAAAGAAAAGAAAAGAAATACAAGAGAACACAGGTAAACAACTGGAAGCGCTTAAAAAGGACACACAAAAATCCCTTGAAGAATTACAGGAAAACACAATCAAATGGGCAGAATAGCAGGAAAACACAATCAAACAAATGAACAAAACCATTCAGGAATTAAAAACAGAAATAGAAACAATAAAGAAAGCACAAAGGGAAACAACCCTGGAGTTAGAGAACATAGGAAAGAAATCAGGAGTCATAGATGCAAGCATCACCAACAGAATACAAGAGATGGAAGAGAGAATCTCAGGTGCGGAAGATACCATAGAAAACATGGACACAACAGTCAAAGAAAACACAAAATCCAAAAAGCTCCTAACTCAAAACATCCAAGATATCCAGGATGCAATGAGAAGACAGAACCTGAGGATAATAGGTATAGAAGAGAGTGAAGACTCCCAACTTAAAGTACCAGTAAATATCTTCAACAAAATTGTAGAAGAAAACTTCCCTAACCTAAAGAAAGAGATGAACATAACGCCAAATAGACTGGACCAGAAAAGAAATTCCTCCCGTCACATTATAGTCAAAACACCAAATACACAAAACAAGGAAAGAATATTAAAAGCAGTAAGGGAAAAAAGGCAATTAACTTATAAAGGCAGACCTATCAGAATTACACCAGACTTCTCATCAGAGACTATGAAAGCTAGAAGATCCTGGGCAGATCTCATACAGACTCTAAAAGAACACAAATGCCAGCCTAGGCTGCTATACCCAGCAAAACTCTCAATAATCATAGATGGTGAAACCAAAATATTCTACGACAAATCCAAATTTGCACAGTATGTTTCCACAAACCCAGCCCTACAAAGAATAATACATGGAAAACGCCAACTCAAGGAGGGAAACTACACTCAAGAAAAAGTAAGAAAGTAATCTTTCAACAAACTCAAAAGAAGATAGCCACACAAACAATATAAACAACATCAAAAATAACAGGAAATAACAATCACTATTCTTTAATATCTCTTAACATCAATGGTCTCAACTCCCCAGTAAAAAGACTTAGACAGACTGGATCCATAAACAGGACCCAGCATTTTGCTGCATCCAGGAAACACACCTCCGTGTTAAAGACAAACACTACCTCAGAGTAAACGGCTGGAAAACAATTTTCCAGGCAAATGGCCCCAAGAAATAGGCTGGAGTAGCCATTCTAATATTGGATAAAATTGACTTTCAACCAAAAGTCATCAAAAAAGATAAAGAAGGACACTTCACACTCATCAAAGGAAAAATCTACCAAAAAGAACTCTCAATTCTGAACATCTATGCCCCGAATGCAAGAGCTCCCACTTTCATAAAAGAAACTCTACTAAAGCTCAAAGCACACATTGCACCTCACACAATAATAGTGGGAGACTTCAACACCCCACTATCAACAATGAACAGATCTTGGAAACTTAAACTAAATAGAGACACGGTGAAACTAACAGATGCTATGAACCAAATGGGTTTAACAGATATCTATAGAACATTTCATCCTGCATCAAAAGAATATACCTTCTTCTCAGCACCTCATCGTACCTTCTCCAAAATTGATCATATAATTGGTCACAAAACAAACCTCAACAGATATAAGAAGACTGAAATAATCCCATGCCTCCTATTAGATCACTACGGATTAAGGTTGGTCTTCAATGGCAACAAGAACAACAGAAATCCCACATACACATGGAAGCTGAACAATGCTCTGCTCAATGATAACTTGGTCAAGGAAGCAATAAAGAAGGAAATTAAAGACTTCCTAGAATTTAATGAAAATGAAAGTACAAGTTACCCAAACCTATGGGACACTATGAAAGCACTATTAAGAGGAAAACTCATAACTCTGAATGCCTCCAAAAAGAAACTGAAGAGAACATACACTAACAGCTTAACAGCACATCTGAAAGTTCTAGAAGAAAAAGAAGCTAATACGTAGAAGGCAGGAAATAATCAAATTAAGGGCTGAAATCAACCAAGTGGAAACTAAACGAACGATACAAAGAATCAACAAAACCAAGAGCTGGTTCTTTGAGAAAATCAACAAGATAGATAAACCCTTAGCCAGACTAACCAGAGGGCACAGAGACAGTATCCAAATTAACAAAATTAGAAAAGAAAACAGAGATATAACAACAGACTCTGAGGAAATTAAAAAAATCATCAGATCCTACTACAAAAGCCCATATGCAACAGAATTGGAAAATCTGGAGGAAATGGACAAGTTTCTAGACAGATACCAATTACCAAAGTTAAATCAGGATCAGATAAACCATCTTAAAAGTCCCATAACCCCCAAAGAAATAGAAGCAGTCATTAACAGTCTTCCAACCAAAAAAAGTCCAGGACCAGATGGGTTCAGTGCAGAATTCTATCAGATCTTCAAAGAAGACCTAATACCTATAATCTTCAGTCTATTCCACAAAATAGAAATGGAAGGAACACTACCCAATTCATTCTATGAGGCCACAGTTACACTGATACCAAAGCCCCACAAAGACCAACAATAAAAGAAAACTTCAGACCAATTTCCCTTATGAATATCGATGCAAAGCTACTCAATAAAATTCTTGCAAAGCGAATCCAAGAATACATCACAACGATCATTCACCATGATCAAGTAGGCTTCATCCCACGGATGCAAGGATGGTTCAATACCCGGAAACCATCAATTTAATTCACTAAATAAACAAACTCAAAGAAAAAAACCACATGGTCATTTCTATAGATGCTGAAAAAGCATTTGACAAAATTCATCATCCCTTCATGATAAAAGTCTTGGAAAGATCAGGAATTCAAGGAGCATACTTAAACATAGTAAAAGCAATATACAGCAAACCAGTGGCCAACATCAAACTAAATGGAGAGAAACTTGAAGCAATCCCACTAAAATCAGGGACTAGACAAGGCTGCCCTCTTTCTCCCTACCTATTCAATATAGTACTTGAAGTTCTAGCTAGAGCAATCAGACAACAAAAGGAGGTCAAGGGGATACAAATTGGAAAGGAAGAAATCAAAATATCACTATTTGCAGATGATATGATGGTATACTTAAGTGACCCAAAAAACTCCACCAGAGATCTGCTACAGCTGATAAACACCTTCAGCAAAGTGACTGGATACAAAATTAACTCAAGCAAATCAGTAGCCTTCCTATACTCAAAGGATAAACAGGCTGAGAAAGAAATTAGGGAAATAACACCCTTCACAATTGTCACAAAAAATATAAAATATCTTGGTGTGACTCAAACCAAACAAGTGAAAGATCTGTATGACAAGAACTTCAAGTCTCTGAAGAAAGAAATCGAAGAAGACCTCAGAAGATGGAAAGATCTCGGCATGATTAATATAGTTAAAATGGCCATCCTGCAGAAAGCAATCTACAGATTCAATGCTATCCCCATCAAAATCCCAACTCAATTCTTCATAGACCTAGAAAGAGCAATTCTCAAATTCATATGGAATAACAAAAAACCCAGGATAGCAAAAACTATCCTCAACAATAAAAGGGCTTCTGGGGTGATCAGCCTCCCTGACTTCAAGCTGTACTACAGAGCAGTAGTGATAAAAACTACATGGTATTGGTACAGTGACAGGCAGGTAGATCAGTGGAATAGAATCGAAAACCCAGAAATGAACCCACACATTTATGGTCACTTGATCTTCGACAAAGGAGCTAAAACCATACAGTGGGAAAAAGACAGCATCTTCAACAAATGGTGCTGGTTCAACTGGCGGTCTACATGTAGAAAATTGCGAATTGATCCATTCCTATCTCCCTGCACAAAGCTCAAGTCCAAGTGGATCAAGGACCTTCACATAAAACCAGATACACTGAATCTAATAGAAGAGAAAGTGGGGAAGAGTCTCGAACACTTGGGCACAGCGGAAATGTTCTTCAACAGAACACCAATGGCTTATGCGCTAAGATCAAGAATTGACAGATGGGACCTCATAAAATTACAAAGCTTCTGTAAGGCAAAGGACACTGTTAATAGGGCAAAACAGCAACCTACAGATTGGGAAAAGATCTTTACCAATCCTACATCCGACAGAGGGCTAATATCCAATGTATACAAAGAACTCAAGAAGCTAGACTCCAGAGATCCAAATAATCCTATCAAAAAAATGGGGAAGAGAGCTAAACAGAGAATTCTCAACTGGGGAAATTAGAATGGCCGAGAAGCACCTAAAGAAATGTTCAACATCCTTAGTCATCAGGGAGATGCAAATCAAAACAACCCTGAGATTTCACCTCACACCAGTCAGAATGGCTAAGATCAAAAACTCAGGTGACAGCAGATGTTGGCGAGGATGTGGAGAAAGAGGAACACTCCTCCATTGCTGGTGGGAATGCAAGTTGATACAACCTCTCTGGAAATCAGTTTGGTGGACCCTCAGAAAAATGAACATAATACTACCTGAGGACCCAGCTATTCCACTCCTGGGCATATACCCAGAAGATGCTCCAACAATGTAATAAAGACACATGTTCCACTATGTTCATAGCAGCCATATTTATAATAGCCAGAAGCTGGAAACAATCCAGATGTCCCTCCACAGAGGGATGGATACATAAAATGTGGTACATTTACACAATGGAATACTACTCAGCTATTAAAAACAATGACTTCATGAAATCCACAGACAAATGGATGGATCTTGAAAATATCATCCTGAGCGAGGTAACACAGTCACAAAAGAATGAACATGGTATGTACTCACTGTTAAGTGGTTATTAGCCCAAAAGTTTGAAATACCCAAGAGTCACTTCGCAGCAACAGTAGGGCTGAGTGTGAGGTCCCAGATGGAGGACTTGGAGAAAGGACTGAAGGAGCTGAGGGAGTGTGCAGCCCCAGGGAGGTAGCAACAGTGGCAACTGGCCTGATCCCCCCATACTCCTGGAGACTGATCCACCAACCAAAGAATACACATGGAGGGACCCATGGTGCTGGCCATATATGTGGCAGAGGAGGGTCTTGTTATCCATCAGGGGGAGGAGAGGCCCCTGGGCCTGAGGGTGTTAGATCCCCCAGTATAGGAGAATGACAAGGAGGGAAGACAAGAGTGGGTGGGTGGATGGGTTGGAGAATATCCTCATAGTGGCAGGGGGAAGGTGGAGGGAATGGGGAGGTTCCAAAGGGGAGATCTGGAAAGGGGGAAACATTTGAAATGTAAATAAAATATCAAAATAAATAAATAAATAAATAAACTTTTTAAAATCCCAAATAATTAGGTAAATAAATAAAATGCATTTTTCTTCCCTCCACATTTCCCTTCAGTTTTTATATGCATGAACATATGCTCCCAATTTTAGAAAGAGAACATATTTATTGTAGAAAAATGTTAATAGTTTACAAGAAAGTAATAAGATGTGTAAGTATGTTATTTTGTTATTTTTAAATTTTTGTGTATATATTTGTAGTCATGTTCCTATGCACGTTGGCACATGTATGTATGCAGGTGCCCATGTGTGCACATACTTGGGGAGGCCTGATGTTGACACTTGAGTGTCTGCCTTGACTTCCCTCCACTTTGTTTACTGAGCCAGGCTCCCTCACTGAACCGGAAGCTCTCCAACTCAGCTAGTCTAGCAGCCAGCTTGCCTTGGAGATCCCTTCTCTGCTTCAAAGACTGATGCCCGCTTGTTTTTCAAGTGTTCTGGGCAGGTGCTTTGTCTACCAAGGCATCTCCCAGTCCATATAGGCTATTTTAAAGAAGTGCAAGAAAAATATTAAAAACCATTAGTTAAAACACATTCTTAAAAACTGTGCGACCTGGCAGTGGTGGCGCACGCCTTTAATCCCAGCACGTGGGAGGCAGAGGCAGGTGGATTTCTGAGTTCGAGGCCAGCCTGGTCTATAGAGTGAGTTCCAGGACAGACAGGGCTACACAGAGAAACGCTGTCTCAAAAAACCAAAAAAACAAAACAAAACAAAACAAACAAAAAAACCCAAAACTTCTGTGCTCACACTTTCGTCTTCCTTCTAGAAAATTTTCATTTAATAAAAGGAAAGGTAAGATCATTGTTTTAATTTACATTTTCTCTACTACTAATCATGTCCTTCCTACCTTGTGTCATTCAGTAAAATCTGCCAGCCTTCCTCTGCTTGCTTTCTTTCTTTCTTTCTTTCTTTCAATGAATTTCAGGACTAGTCAGTATAAAGCAGAATTGGTGTTTTATTAAAGATACATGCTTCCCACTGTAGGGCATTATATCTAGGGTTCCTCCCTTTGAGTCCTGAGAGTCTCTCACCTCCCAGGTCTCTGGTGTATTCTGGAGGGTCTCCCCAACCTCCTACCCCCTGAACTTAGGTTGGCTGTTTCCATTCCTTCTGCTGGCCCTCAGGGCTTTCAGTCCTTTCCCCCCACCCAATACCAGATCAGGTTCCCCTCCCTTCCCTTGTGTTTGCTTTCTTCTCCCTCCCAAGTGGGACTAAGGTGTCCTCACTTGGGCCCTTCGGCTTGTTGACCTTATTGAGTGCTGTGGACTGTATCTTGGGTATTCTGTACTTTTTTTTTTTTTTTTGGCTAATATCCACTTATTAGTGAGTACATACTATGCATGTCTTTTTGGGTCTGAGTTACCTCACTCAGGATGATATTTTCTAGTTCCATCCATTTGCTTGCAAAACTCAGGATGTCCTCATTCTTAATAGCTGAGTAGTATTCCACATTAATGTAAATGAACCACATTTTCTGTATCCATTCTTCTGTCATGGGACATCTGGGTTGTTTCCAACTTCTGGTTATCACAGATAAGGCTGCTATGAACATAGGGGAACACTCCTATGGCATGGTGGAGCATCTTTTGAGTATATTCCCAAGAGTGGTACTGCTGGATCTTCAGGTAGATCTATTTCCAATTTCTGAGGAACCTCTAGATTGATTTCCAGAGTATCTATACCAGTTTGCGATACCACCAGCAATGGAGGGGAGGAGTGTTCCTCTTTCTCCACATCCTCGCCAATGTGTGTTGTCACCTGAGGTTTTGATCTTAGCCATTCTGATTGGTGTAAGGTGAAATCTCGGGGTCGTTTTGATTTGCATTTCTCTAATCACTAAGGACTTTAAACATTTCTTTAGGTGCTTCTCAGCTATTCAAGATTCCTCTGTTGTGACTTCTTGGTTTAGTTCTATATCCCATTTTCTGATTGGGCTGTCTGGTTTTTTGATGGTTAACTTCTGGAGTTCTTTATATATTTTGGATACTAGCCCTCTATCGGATGTGGAGTTAATCAAGATTTTTTCCCCCAATCTGTATGTTGCTGATTTGTCTTATTGACTATGTCCTTTGCCTTACAGAAGCTTTCCAGTTTCATAAGGTCCCATTTATCAATTCTTGATCTTAGAGCATGAGCCATTTGAGTTCTGTTTAGAAAATCTCCCCCTGTGCCAATGAGTTCAAGGCTCTCACTTTCTCTTCTACTAGATTGAGTGTATCTGGTTTTATGTTAAGGTTCTTGATCCATTTGGACTTGAGCTTTGTGTAAGATAATAAATATAGCTCTATTTTCATTTTTCTACATACAGACAGCCAGTTAGACCAGCACCATTTATTGAAGATGCTTTCTTTTTTCCATTGTATATTTTTGGCTTCTTTGTCAAAGATCAAGTGTGTGTAAGTGTATGGTTTTATTTCTGGGTCTTCAATTCTATTCCACTGATCAACGTGTCTGTCTCTGTACCAATACCATGCAGTTTTTGTCACTATTGCGCTGTAGTAAAGCTTGAGGTCAGGAATGGTGATTCCCCCAGCTATTCTTTTACTGTTAAGAATTATTTTTGCTATTCTGGGATTTTTGCCTTTCCAGATGAATTTAAGAATTGTTTTTTCCATGTCTTTCAAAAATTGTGTTGGGATTTTGATGGTGATTGCATTGAATCTGTAAATTGTCTTTGGTAGGATGGCCATTTTTACTATGTTAATTCTGCCAATCTATGAGCATGGGAGATCTCTCCATTTTCTGAGATCTTCAATTTCTTTCTTGAGAGACTTGAAGTTCTTTTCTTTTCTTTTCTTTCTTTCTTTGTTTCTTTCTTTCTTTCTTTTTATTTTTTTCGAGACAGGGTTTCTCTGTGTAGCCCCTGGCTGTCCTGGAACTCATTCTGTAGATCAGGCTGGCCTCAAACTCAGAAATCCACCTGCCTCTGCCTCCCAAGTGCTGGGATTAAAGGCATGCACCACCACTGCCCGGCTGAAGTTATTTTCATATAGATCTTTCACTTGTTTGGTTAGAGTTACCCCAAGATATTTTATATTATTTGTGGTTATTGTGAAGGGAGTTGTTTCCCTAATTTCTTTCTCAGCCTGTTTATTATTTGTATAAAGGAAGGCTACTGATTTATTTGAGTTAGTTTTATATCCAGACACTTTGCTGAAGTTGTTTATCATCTGGAGAAATTCTCTTGAAGAATTTTTGTATACTATTATATCATCTGCAGATAGTGATATCTTTATTTCTTCTTTGCCAATTTGTATCCCTTTGAGCGCTCTCTCTCTCTCTCTCTCTCTCTCTCTCTCTCTCTATCTTACTGTTCTAGCTAGCACTTCAAGTATTATATTGAATAGATATGAGGAGAGTGGGCATCCTGTCTTGTCCCCAATTTTAGTGGGATTGCTTTAAGTATCTCTCCATTTAATTTTATATTGGCTGTTGGTTTGTAGTAAATTACTTTTATTATGTTTAGGTATGGGCCTTGAATTTCTGATCTCTCCAACACTTTTAACATGAAGGGATGTTGTATTTTGTCAAAGCCTTTTTCAGCATCTATTAAGATGATCATGTGGGTTTTTTCTTTGAGTTTGTTTATATAGTGGATTACATTAATGGATTTTCTTATATTGAATCAAACTTACATCCCCGTGAATGATCATTTTGATGTGTTCTTGGATTCAGTTTGCAAGAATTTTATTGAGTATTTTTGCATCAATATTCATAAGTGAGATTGGTCTAAAGTTCTCTTTTTTGGTTGGGTCCTTGTGTGGTTTAGGTATCAGAGTAATTGTGGCTTCATAGAATTAATTAGGTAGTGTTCCTTCTGTTTCTATTTTCTAGAATAGTTTGAAGAATATTAGTATCAGGTCTTCTTTGAAAGTCTGGTAAAATTCTGCACTAAATCCATCTGGCCCTGGGCTTTTTTTGGTTGGAAGGTTTTTAATGACTTCTATTTCCTTATAGAATATGAGCCTGCTTAGATAGTTTACCTGCTCTTGATTTAACTTTGGTGTGTGGTATCTGTCTAGAAAACCATCTATTTCATCTAGATTTTCCAGTTTTGTTGAGTAAAGGCTTTTGTAGTACGATATGATGATTTTTTAAAATTTCCTCCATTTCTGTGTTATGTCTCCCTTTTCATATCTGATTTTGTTAATTTGGATACTGCCTCTGGACCCTTTAGTTAGTTTGGCTAGGGGTTTATCTATCTTGTTGATTCTCTCAAAGAACCAGCTTTTGGTTTTGTTGATTTTTTGTATTGTTCTCTTTGTTTCTGTTTGGTTGATTTTGGCCCTGAGTTTGACTATTTCCTGCCTTCTACTCCTCTTGGGTGTGTTTGCTTCTTTTTGTTCTAGAGCGCTCATGTGTGTTGTTAAGTTGCTAGTGTAAGATCTCTCCAGTTTCTTTACCAGGGCACTTAGTGTTATAAAATTTCCTGTTAGCACTACTTTCATTAAATCCCAGAAAGTCTTTAATTTCTTTCTTTATTTCTTCCCTTGTAGAACCCACCTCCAGCAGAAAGTCAGGGCATCAAGTGAGGGATGGGGTTGCTATCCCACAGTCACAACTCTGACCCATAATTGTTCCTGTATAAAAGAACTGCAGGGATGGAAATGGAGAGGAGTTTGAGGAAAAGAAGGTCCAGTGACAGGCCCAAAGTGGGATCCAGCTCAAGAGGAGGCCCTTAAAGCCTGACAGTATTACTGAGGTTATGGAGCACTCACAAAAAGGGTCCTATCAGCCGGGCAGTGGTGGCACACGCCTTTAATCCTAGCACTTGGGAGGCAGAGGCTGGAGGATTTCTGAGTTTGAGGCCAGCCTGGTCTACAGAGTGAGTTCCAGGACAGCCAGGACTGCACAGAGAAACCCTGTCTTGAAAAACCAAAAAAAAAAAGGGGGGGGGAGTTCTATCATGACTGTCCTCGGAAAGACTCAACTAGCAGCTGAAAGCGTCAGATACAGATATTTGCACCTAACCAATGAACAGAAGCTGCAGACCCCTGTGTTGAATTAGGGGAAAGCTGGAAGAAGCTGAGGAGGAAGGTGATCCTGTAGGAGTACCCAACAGTCTCAATTAACCTGGACCCCCAAGATCTCGCAGATACTGAATCACCAACCAGGCAGCATACACCAGCTGATATGAGGCCCCCAACACATATACAGCAGAGGACTGCCAGGTCTGGGTTCAGTCAGAGATGATGCACCTAACCCTAAAGAGACTGATGGCCCCAGGGAGTTTAGAGGTCTGGTGGGGTGGGGGTGGGGGGTATGGTAGGGACATCCCCATGGGGATGGGGGGGTTGGGAGGAGGTACGGGATGTGGAACAGTCGGAGGGTGGGCTGGGAGGGGGTAAAATCTGGAGTGTAAATAAAAAAAAGAAAAGAAAAAAAATAGAAAAGAGATGTTAAAAAAAAAAGCCAGATGACTGTAATTCCATGTCTACTGATAGAAACCAAGTCTTTGTGTGAAATCTCTAAGTTGTAGGGGAATGGGATAGTGTGTTGTACCTGCATCAAATTTATCCAATTTTCATTTATTTTGTCAAAATAAAATTTCAATTCCCCTTTGGGGGGAAAAGATGCATGTTTAAGATTTTAAAAAGATTTTCTAATTATTTTTATTTATGTGTGTGCATCTACACACGTTTATGTGCCTCATGTATGTACTAGCACCTCCAGAGGTCAGAGGGTGTCAGATACCCTAGAACTGGGCTTACAGGTGGTTCTGAGCTCTCTGAAGTGGGTGCTGGGCATCAAACCTGGATGTGCTGCAAGAGCAGTAATTGTACTTAACCAATGAGCATTCTCTCCAGCCACCATCCAAGATATTTTAATATAGATTTTTCCATGTAAGGGATAAAATAAGCCCTGGTGGTGGTGGCACACGCTTTTATTCCTAACACTTGGGAGGCAAAGACAGACAAAGCTTTGTAAGTTCAGGGCCAGCCTAGTCTACAAAGCTGGGACATCTAGGACTAGTGAAACCCTGTCTTGAGAGATAGATAGATAGATAGATAGATAGACGGACAGACAGATGAATGGGTGGGTAGATGGATCAGATAAAGACAGACATATCCCAGAGCATGGGTACAGGTTTCTCAACAAAGTATCATTGTTCATCATTTTCCTCTTTCCTTCTTGTCTTTTTCTCTTCTCACACAAACAGGCCGTTTTATTTCTCACTACAAGCACCTGGCTTTTAAACGGACCCTGGCACTGGTGGACGGCATCCAGCAGCTCCTTCAACTTCAGCACCTGTCGAATCTGCCGTTGTTTCTCAGAACTACCGCCTTCAGCATGGAGCTCTGAGATTCCCAATTCAGACTTGGGGTTCTTCGGCATCTTTACTTTTCTTACAAAGACATCATGGAAAGGTTACATGGGCTGACAAACCTTTTCTATGTCTTTCCCAAGTGATGTCTGGAATCAATTTATTAACCACATCGTTCAAGCCATTTTTCTGCCCTTCTCTGGTTATGATTTCCACTGGCTTCGTTTGGATCCTGTCCCGTGCACACACAGTACATCTTGTGTATCTTATTGATGCTTTTTAAAGTTGTCTTGACATTCGTATAAGCTTCAGTCATGGTCTGCCACCTTTTGACCACAGAACACATTTTGTCCTAGGCAAGATCCATGCCATGGGAATTAGTCTGACAGTTCTTGCTGTCAACATCCTCAGTAACGTGCTTGAATTTTCTAATGCAACTTGATCATTCTGTATATAGGCAAGGCTCACTTCAAAAACATGATCCTTGAGGCCCTCAGGTACAACTTTGGTTCCTTGAGTCCTTGTGACTAGTGTTATTCCAATGTTTCTAATATTGAAGATAGCCTGAGTTTTCATATCATACCAGTCTTTCTTGGGAAATAGATCAACCACTTTTTTCTTGGCTCCCTTCTTAGCCATCTTTCATCAGGCACTGCCATGGTGCTGTTCAGAAAGCCAAAAGGGCAAGATTTCTTTTTCTTAGTAATTTACAAATTATATTAATTAATAATTATAAGATTGTGGACAGAGAGATAACTCAGCAGGTAAGGATGCTTATTACCAAGTCTGGTGATATGAGTTCAGTCCCTAGAACTCACACAGTGAAAGGAGACAACTACCCTTGAAAGTTGTCCTCTGACCAACACACACACACACACACACACACACACACACACACACACCATTTAAAAAAGAATATTAACTTTGTTTATTGCATGCTGTGTAGTGGGTTAGTCTGATGCTGCTTCTATTCAAATGCTAAATTCTGTGCCCCAAGATCTGGTTGCTACAGGATGAGCAGATCCTCAAGTATAGCAGCTTTTGTTGTATAAACATTGGCCCCCAAGTTATGCACGACTGGTTAGTAAAGATGCCTATAGTCTGTAGCTGAGCAGAAGAGAGGTAGGTAGTGCTTTGGTTCCCAGGCTTGTGATCCAAGGCCAAGACCATGAGAGAGAGAGAGAGAGAGAGAGAGAGAGAGAGAGAGAGAGAGAGCCGTGGCCTAGGTAAATTGTGAACACATGGCCATGACGGTTGTCCAGTTGGAGTAGGAATGGCCCAGGAGGAATATGGCAAATGACATCTCAGGATTATTGACAGAGATGTAGACAAAATAGCATAGAGGGTTGATATCTGGGAAGGGGGGTTGATATCTGCCCAGCTCTAGTGCTTTAAGGCTTATTATAAATATAAAGGTTTTATGTCTTTTATTTGGAAATTAAATTATCTAAGATGGGGTAGAAACCCCCGAATAGTATTTACTGCAACAGTGCTGTTTCTTTTTTCTTTTCTCTTTTTCTTTTTTTTTTTTTTTTTTTTTTTTTGGCTTTTCGAGACAGGGTTTCTCTGTGTAGCCCTGGCTGTCCTGGAACTCAGTCTGTAGACCAGGCTGGCCTCGAACTCAGAAATCCACCTGCCTCTGCCTCCCAAGTGCTGGGATTAAAGGCGTGCGCCACCACTGCTTGGCTGGACTTTTCCTTTGTGTTTGTCTTTTGAGTTCTTCCCTTTGACAAGGCCCGCTCCACCCCAAGATCAGCTATTATTTCATCTACTGGTTGTAGTTTGAAGGAGAGAAAGGACATAGGTTGCTGGGATTTCAAGGCAGATTGGATGACCAGGCTATACAGTTAGAAGCAGCAAGGAAATTCAGAGATTTACATGGACATTTGATCACCTGGGTCTACGAAAGGCAGGCAGGGAGAAAGAAGATAGGCTTTCGGGTCTTGAGAGTGGGGCCAGAGAGCTGGGTATTGGTTTGTCCAACAGAAAATATAGATTCGTTGCAGCTGATCTCAAAAGAGAATCCCATTTGGGAAATGAACACTACATAAGGATAGGTTGGCTAGGCATTGCACAAGTGCAGGGACCCGAAAGAGGTAGGATGCTGCAATCCAGGCCCCAGGTGATGACATATTCAATTAGCACAGCTGGCTAGAGAAGTGGAACGGAGGAGGCAGATCCAAGAAAGACATGTTCCTGTAAGGAAACTCATGGAACAACTGCAACAAGAACAAATCCAGGCTTTACAACCTTCTGCACTGAGGGGCATGCAAAAGAAAGAGGTAAAGAGATTGTTTGCCATAGGATGTGAGGCTTCTGTTTCAGTGGCAGCAGCAGGGAGGTTTGTGAGGACAGACTGATTTCAAGAAAGATGCAACAGGAATGAGGAAACCTAAGCATAGCGTGATGCTCTGATTTCAAGGGGATGCCCACAATCTATCCCTGAGTCTAGAGGAGAGCAACTCCCTGGACAGATGATGGAAACTTGAGATTAAGCTGGAACTCCCCGGGGGTCCATGATGCTTCTCCCCCAGTGCATGACTCTAAGCCAAGGCTGCTATTGGAAGGGAGAAAAGGCAGCTCTTTTTCTCCTTAGGAATGCTTGAGGATGGACCAATTAATGAAGACAGAGCCTTAAAAGGCATAATTCTGGTAGATGACAACCTCCTTGTCCAAGTTAGTGCTGGGGGTGAGGCCTTGTGACTGAAGTTGCCAAAACAAACACAGATACTCAGCTGCATTTGAATTTCATATAAACAATGAAAAAGTTTTGGATCAGTCAGCAGCAGTGGTATGTGAGTGGAAACTTCTGCCCTGGGCAACTGCTTGTAGTGGCCTAAAGAATTCTATTCAGTGACCTCTAGTCACTTGAAGCCAGGATCCATGTTCACATGTGCGTTTTCTCTCTCTCTCTCTCTCACACACACACACACATATTTATTATTTATTATTATTATTATTATTATTATTATTAATTTTTAAGCTTTTTCAAGGTAGGATTTCTCTGTGTAGCTCTGGCTGTCCTAGAACTCACTCTGTAGACCAAGCTGTCCTTGAACTCAAAGATCTGTCTGCCTCTGCCTTTGGAGTGTTAGGATTAAAGATGTGTGCCACCACTACCCAGTATATTTATTATTATTATTATTATCATTATGTGCATCAGATCCCTAGATCAATCATGAGCTAGCCAGTGTGTGTGCTGTGTATCAGATCAGACTTGGTTTCCCTGAAAGAACAGTACCAGCTTGTAATCACTGAACATCTCTCAAGCCTCAGCCTAGGGTTCTTCTCTGCCATAGAAAAGAATTTCAGGATAGGCCAGGATGGCATACAGTTAAAGTTTACAGAGAAGAGATTTTTAAATACCTACTTAAGCTTAAAAGTATTAGAAAGAGGGTGGAAAGGATAAGTCGGTCCCAAGGCTGGATAAGGACTTCTCAAAGACAGCCATGACTATCTTAGCATTACCCACATGCACAAGTTTGATGGCTTTCAAGTTACTTAGGAAAGAGATAAGAAACTTTCTTCTCTTTTCCCCATCTTATAACAATGGATTATGGGATGACTCTGGGAGTGCCTTAGTCAGGATTTCAATCTGATAAGGTAAGACAAGGTGTCCTGAGAGTGTTGAGACATGGCTTTTCCTGTAATGGACTTCCTGTGAGACTCCTAGAAAATTATAGGTTTACAGCCAGGGAAAGAGCTGAGGGATGATTAGGCCTCCATTGCTACTTCAAATTATCATTAAAATCAGCTCGACATAAAAAGAATATCATCCCTGTATAGGTGAAGTTCACAGAATATGTTGTGATGGAGTTCTTTTCTTTAAATAAGCATTATTTATTTGTGTGTGTGCACATACACATGTATTCACACACATTACACGTGATGTCAGATCCCATGAAGCTGGAGTTACAAGTAGTTGTGAGCTGTCTGACGTGGTTCTGAGAACTGTACTTGTGTCCTATGCAAAGAGCAGTAAGTACTCTTACCTGCTGAGCCATCTCTCCCTGCTGGTGATTCTTGGTGAGAGATTCCAAGTGGACTCGAGGGTGGGGGCTCCCTTCTCTTCTCACATCCCTTAATGTTCCCTGACTTTCCATCCTGCCTCACTGTACATATAACCCACATCTACTGTTGTGATGCAATCCTAGTACTCAGGAGGCAGGGGCAAGAAGATCTTTGTTAATTCAAGAAATTCACAATGAATTTCTGGTCAGCAGGGGCTATATGCAAGTTCTTGTCTCAAAAAAACAAAACAAGACCAACAACAAAAAAAGAAACAAAATAAACACCCCACACACCCACACACAGAGAAAGAAAAAAACAAAAGATCAAAATGTTCTATGGGACCAAAGAGTTTATGTTTCTCTGATATATTTCTTTGCCTCCTTTATGGGAGATTCTCCAAGTCTCTCACACTGTTGTAGTTGTACTCGAGACTGCCGGTAGTTGGGAGGAGAAAACAGAAGGAAATGTCAACTTCCTAAGGAAGAGAAGCTGCCAATAAAGTAAGAAGCAACACTATATGGGCAGTGGTGGCACACGCCTTTAATCCCAGTACTTGGGAGGCAGAGGCAGGAGGATTTCTGAGTTTGAGGCCAGCCTGGGCTACAGAGTGAGTTCCAGGACAGGCAGGGCTACACAGAGAAACCCTGTCTTGAAAAACAAACAAACAAAAAAGTTAATCAACTTCTTTGTTTTGTTTTTCCAGACACAGTCTAGAGATCCGCTGAGGTGCTGGATCTATTTTGAGTGTTACAACACCTGGCCCCAACTGGATACTTTGAGGATATCCTGCCAGAAACTAAGAATGAGTCTGAAGGTAATTCCTTTAAGCCAACCATTAAACAAAGATGGTGTGAGAGCCACTGTGGGAAATGAGCAGGCACTGAGACCAGACTCTCTGGTGGACGTGTCACCTCTCACGTGAGTGCATGTTCTCTTCAAGAAGTAATTGAAAGCTTCTATCCTTGGAAGGAGGAAGGAGGCTCACACGACTCACAAAGCTTAGATGACTCAGGAAGCTCGGAGTTAAAGGTTTCATAAGACTCCTCCCGTGGCTATACAGTAGTGGCAAACAATTGCTGGGGAGCACCGACTCTTAGGTCAGCTGAGCTGTCTGCAGCACTGGAGCTTTGTCACCCATCCAGGGGAGGAGCTTTTCAGTGATAACGCTGCCTGAGTCACCAAGGTCCTGTAAGGAAACCCAGTAAACTCACAGGATCACTGAGCTAGACTTAGTCTCTTTTCAGTGGGTGAATAGACACATGACAAGTTGGGGGACAGTCTGAAATATCATGTACCAGTAATCCACGGGCTGGAATTCCAGGCTCTCTAACAATTCAAAATGCAGAAACAAATACCATCATTTGGGGGGAAAGGGGTGATGCGGGGGAGGTTGGGATTTAATCTCTTAAATATAATAGGCCTATATGATAGATTTTGGTAGTTAACACACAGTATAAATTAGAATGTTCTCCATCAAGTGGGTGAAATCTGGTACATTAGTGCCTGTTCAGATGTAGGTTGTATTGGCAAATATTGTTTCAATACTTTAGACTATTTGAGCCTAATGTGTGTGGCAGTGTGGAGTGTACCCAAAGCATTGGGACCCAGCAACTTGTTGAGGACTGGACCAACATTGTGCAATCCCCTGAAGGTGTTTGTTCTTCCATGTTAATAATGTGGTCCAAGACAACATAGCCTGCCAGGTAAGTCAGAAAGACACTGCCCACAGGCAGCTGTGTACAACCTTGACTTCAACTCCAGCAAGCAATACTACAGGCTTTATTCAACAACAGAGAATAAGTCCAAGGTGAACCTCTGGGCCATTCAGAATGTAACCCAGCTCACGAAGGCTCTTAGGGAGCATTCCTATTGGCTGTAGAGAGGCAACTACCACTGCTGTCACTATCAGCTGGTCATCTCAGCAGCATCAATAGCACAGCCACTCTGAACATATCCTTACATCTCCTTGGCCACTTACTGAACCACAGTGACCTCAAGTACCAAGAGATACTTAAGAAGAATAAGGAGACCCTATAGAACAATGCCATCACTCCCTACAAAGAGCACAATGGTAGGATATGGACCTGACCTCAGCTGACCATTGGCTGAGCTTTGATGAAAGGCTAGTCATCACAGGGTACCCAGGGCTCTCAGTTACCACAGACTGCTTAGCACGTCAGGGCACCTTAGCACATTATGGCATTACTGATTGATCTTGGCAATTTCTTGAAAGTCTATTGAAGGATATTTCTTTTCCATCTAGATCCTTTTATGAGAGAACCAAAATTGCCTTCTTACAGGATGTCTTATGGATGATGACAGCCCAACAACATACCTGATGCTATATCCAGTTGCCAGACAGGGGTAGCAGGCAGGCTGAGTGCAGCCCATGTTGCTCTGTGAATTGGTACTTGCCCATTCCTTGTGAGTTTATGTTTCCATTTTTACAGGGATTCAGAATTTCACTTTTCACTAAACATTATTTTCTTCTCCATACTAACTCATCATTCTCTTGAGATTACAAAATGAACTAAATTGAGGATGCAGGGTCGAGGGAGGAAAAGAAAATGGGGAAGAAGAAAAAGAGAAGACATTTCTGTATTAATGACTTCATTTAGCTTCAAGAAGCATTCATAGTTCAAAGGAAGTAGCAATCAATGGAAGACCACACATTAATAAAATAACAGGGGATTGGGGCAAGCCTTGAGTCACTCCAAAGTTCTCTCTGGATACCCCAGAGCTGCTGTGAGTGGTTCTCATGAAACAAGCCAATTATAAGCTTGAGATGAGGAAGACTCAAGGTATCTTCTGGAAAAAAATGCTGAACAGGATTGTTTTTCTCCAGCTCTCTTTTATTCAAGTTCCTAAATTCCATATTAAAAGGAGTTCTTTAGAAAAGGTACAAGTGATTTGGGGGATCAGGATGAATGACATTCTTTGCAGTAGACCTTGGACTGTTGTGGAGCACTTCCTCCTGTCAGCTTCCCTTCCAGGTGCATGGCAGCATGGGACACATTTGGTGCTGAGGTATTGGGACTTCAGCAGCCTACCTGATGGGAAGCCTGGCCCCTCACCTTAGAGCCCTTTCTCCAGGGCAGGACTATTACAGGGCCAGGGACTAAAGGACCCACTATTGTTTTTTAAAGCATACCAACAATTTATAAAAGGTAATAATTCACACTATATCTCTCACTGTTAAAAAATCTTGGGAATTGTTATTTTCAGATGGGGAACCCAAGACTCAAACATGATAAATCACTAGTTCAAGTTTACATTACCTAAAAGTGTTCAGATCAGGACTTGGGGCTTGTGTTTTTCTAATTCTAAATTATTCCTTCTCTGATTCAATATTGTTTGCCTTTTAAACAATTTGTTGTGAACATACCAAAAAAAGTCTGCTTTTTGGATCATTTGGGACTTCTTGGTCATAAGAAATTACTGTCAAGGGGTGTGGCCTCTAAGCCTTGCCATCTTTTTTTGGTCATAAAAACTATTTACTGAACATATACATCATTGTGATAAGTAATTTATACTAACCATCTAATCACCCCTATAATCATATGTACACGAGTATGTGTCAATACATAGTTTTGTGTGTGTGTGTGTACATGTTTGACTTGCTTGGTCTCATATGCCAGTAATCTATTAGATTAGAATGATAGCATTCTGAAGGCTGAAGAGGTTGCTCATCAGTTAAGAACACTGGCTGTTCTTGCAGAGGACCCAGTTTGGATTCCTAGAATGCACAAGATAGTTCACAGCTTTCTGAAAATCGAATCCTAAAAGATCTGGAGCCCTTTTCTGGCTTTTTCAGGCACCAAGCATATACTTGGTGAGCGGACATCTATGTAGGCAAAACACCCATACACATGATATATAAATATATTCCAACTCAACCCCTAAATCTTCAGTTTCATCCTTGTATATGATTTGCCTTTGTTTGCAGAATTCACAAAATGACAGTATGCTTTCATTTAAAACAAATTTATTAATTACTGGCATACAACTGCCACACTTGGGATTTGTTTTACTGTTGACCAAGAACAATCATTTGCAAATTAACCTTTTTCTTAAAGGTACCTATTTTATTATTATGTGTATGAGTGCTTTGGGTGCATGTATATTTGTGTACCATTTGCATGCCTGGTACACTCAGAGGCCAGAACAGGGCTTGAGTGTCTTGAAACTAGAGTTACAGATGGTTGTTAGCTGGTATGTGGGTGCCGGGAATTACACTCAGGTCCTTTGGAAGAGCAGCCAGAGCTCTTTACGGCTGAGCCATCTCTTCATCCTCTTAAACTACCTTCTAAATTCATTCTGTTTCTGCTTAAGGTCAAAACATGACTGTTGGAAGCAACATATTTTCCAAAGCTTAGTTATGAATTCTTTCAGGCTTTCAGCGTGTTCTCCTCTACAGCAACTGTGAGACTGCTTGTCCAAGACAAGAGTTGTGGCCACTTTTCATAAGCAGTCTACCACTATTTCTCAATTAGATGCAAATGACCTGGGTTTTGTCTGTGAAATTTTCAGGGGTGATAACTCAAACAAGGTTCAGAGGTGTTGTTTTGTTCTGTCTTGTTGTCTTCTCACCTTTCAGTAAGGCAGGCCCTGAGATGACTTTCATGAAGCTTTCTGATGAAGAAGTAAGTAGCAAGGAAGACAGGGAAACAAGGCAGGCATGGGAGCTGCCACTGCTCCTGACTGGGAAGATCCAGAACAGGATCTCTGTATGTTCATCCTCTCTACTTATTTGATTAACAAACATCTACTGTCTTAGGGTTTTACTGCTGTGAACAGACACCATGACCAAGGCAAGTCTTATAAAAGACAACATTTAATTGGGGCTGGCTTATAGGTTCAGAATTTCAGTCCATTATCGTCAAGGCAGGAACATGGCAGCATCCAGGCAGGCATGGTGCAGGAGGAGCTGAGAGTTCTATAGCTTCATCTGAAGGCTGCTAGCAGAATACTGGCTTCCAGGCAGCTAGGACAAGGGTATTAAAAGCCCACACCCACAAGGCCAAACCTACTCCAACAAGGCCACACCTCCCAATAGTGCCACTCCCTGGGCCAAACATATACACACCATCATATCCATTGTGGATATTCAATGACTACTTAGCTGGGGGGGGGGGACCCCTCTGGCCATGCTCTTCAAACAGATGAAAGCAGATAGACAATAAGTCATTCTTACTCCATCTTCTCACACACAATGCCTGCAAGGCATAAAGAATCAGTACCCTGATCAGCAAATAGGAAGCTACTAATTTTTTTTAAGCTCAAGTATCTTCATCTTTTAATATTTGCCTAGCAATATACTAAATAGTCTTACCTTTGTCATCCATGACTTATTTCCTTGTCTATGAAGTGATAGCAATAATAGCAGCTATGTTGTGATCTTGCAGTTCAGGAAATCACCATTCAAACCATACATACACCATCTCAGTTAAGCAAGAGTAGTTTATCGGACTCACACCATAATACTGTATATCCAGGTCCACAAGAAGGAAAAAAAAAAAACAATCATGGCACTAGTCTGCTCTCAGGAAAAGCCAGGTTCAAAAGTTTAAAGGGCAAGAAGGGGAGCAGTTGGCTCACTAGGCAAAGTATTATCAGCTACCTTTAAGTTGATTGGTCCTGAGTAAGGTAAGGGGACTGGTGGATGGGTGATGAACAGGGGAATTTCAGAACACAGAGATGACAGAGCATGAGCATTATTATCATAACTTTTAGGCTTATTAGTAGCATTTCTTCAGTGTCAGCCATAACACCATAGTGAGCTCATGTGTAGGTGCAGGAAAGGCTACCCCCTGGTCAGCTCTGACTCAAGCCATTTTAGACATATTCATATTGACCTTTATTTGATGTTCTTATTGACCTTTATTTGATGGGTCCTACATAAAGCTTTGTGGAGTTTCTTAAGATTAGCAGACTTCATACAGAATATTCAGAACAAAACAGTGTATGTGGTCAGCATGTCCTTGGGCCAAGTCACTTCTCTGTGTCAATGACTGGCAGGCATGTTTCAGCAATGTCTTAGTCAGGGTTTCTAGTCCTGCACAAACACCATGACCAAGAAGCAAGTTGGGGAGGAAAGGGTTTATTGAGCTTACACCTCCATGCTGCTGTTCATCACCAGAGGAAGTCAGGACTGGAACTCAAGCGGGTCAAGGAGTAGGAGCTGATGCAAAGGCCATGGAGAAATGATGCTTACTGGCTTGCTTGCTTGCTTCCCCTGGCTTGCTCAGACTTCTTTCTTATAGAACCCAAGACTACCAGCCCACAGATGGCACCACCCACAAGGGGCCCTCCCCCTTTATCACTAATTGAGAAAATGTCATACTGCTGAATGTCATGGAGGCATTTTCTCAACTGAAACTCCTTTCTCTTTGAGAACTCCAGCTTGTGTCAAGTTGACACAAAACCAGCCAGTACAAGCAACAATATGTAATAGCTGGAAGACATGGAACAAAATGGCTACAGCTATTTGGTGGGGCAGGAGATGATTTCAGACCATAACAGTGAGGGGAAAAAAAGATACAGGTGAGCAAGATACAGTACAAAAAGATACAGTATAGACTGATTGCAAATTGCCCAAGCCCACAAGGAAAATAAGGGACAGTTTGAACTTTAATCTTAGTTGGTCTGGGTTAAATCTGTGCTACAGATTCATGGTGCCTTCATAATGAACATAAAAAAATGTTTTGATAAGTATTTTGATAGCTGCTCCATTTAAAAAATTTAAAACATTTATGTAGCCAGGCATGGTGGTACAAGCCTTTAATCTCAGCACTTTGGAGGTTGAGACAGGAAAATTTCTGAGTTTGAGACCAGCCTAGTGTACATAGCAAGTTTCAGGACAGTCAGGACATTGAGAGGCCCTATCTCCAAAACCCACAACAACAAAAAAATTATAACCAAACCAAACCAAGCAGGTGGATCTCTGTAAGTTCAAGGCCAGCCTGGTCTGGTGAGTCCAGGACATCCAGGGCTTGTTACACAGAGAAACCCTGTGTCGAAAAACCAACACCAACCAAACAAAAACCAACTAACACCAAAACCAACCAACCAAACGAACAAACAGAAATGTATTTATTTTCCACATACACACATGAGGATCATGCAGAAATTGATTCTCTTCTACCATGTGAGCTCCCAGAATTAAACTCACGTCATCAGAATTGGTGGCAGCAACCTTACCCACTGGGCCAGTTCTCTGGGCTGCATTTTTTTTCTTAAGACCATCTTGCAGTACTATTCAGTAAACCTTTCGAACATTAAAGCTGTACATTTTCTCCACTAAGCAACACTGGAATTTGATCTAACAGAAAATTGAACTATTCCTTGGAGGCTTAAATTTCAATCCATTTTCACTGCATATTCCCTTTTGGTTTTCAGTCATTTTTGTTTTTACTTCTATGGTTAAAAATAGACATTGGTCACCTTTGGGAGCAACATTGATGAAGAAAAAACAAAATTACCAAAGGCAACCTTTGGCTGAAGTGAAACTCAGTAGTGTGGAGATGGAGAGGGAATGAATACCCACTAAATACCTCTGTGACAGTGTGGACGGGGTTCCCAGAGCACCTACTGTGTTCCCAGAACTCTACTGCTACTACTGCTGATTATCAGATTTTCACCACAGCATTGCAAAATGAGGACACAGAGCCTTAAACAAGTTAAGTAATTTCCACAAGGTCACATGACCAGCAGTGTTGACACAACCTAGTTCCATGTTCAAGTGTGTGTATTTCCAGCTCTGTTGCTTCCATAACATCTTTCCACTTTGCTCAGAAATTTCTGGGAAAAGAACAATTCTAAGATGGTGAACCAGGGTTTAAAATCCCAGTTGGTAGACCTATGTTTCCCTTGTTCTCACAAGGCTGGCTCCTAAGTTTGCAGAGGCTGAGAGATTATGGAGCCTCCACTAGTTCCTACTCTCCCTCCTCCCTTCTACCCCCTTTCTTCTTTTCTTTTTGGGCAGTATTTCTTGTTTTCCAGGCTAGCAGCAAACTCACTATGTACTGAGAGTGACCCTGAGTTTTTGATCCTCCTGCCTCCACTTCCAGAATGCCTTGATCACAGGTTTCTCCCACCCCACCTGGTTTGTAATGCAATACCAGGTGTGGAAGCTAGTTTGTGTTTTGTGCAAGTTAGGCAAGCACTTTACCAGTTAAGCTGTGTTTCAATCCTTTGTTCACTTTTCTTTTTCTTTTTGAGACAAGGTTTCATTGTGTAGATCTGGATTCCTGGAGCTTGCTATGTAGACCAGACTAGACTTGAACTCAAAGGGATCTACTTGTGGCAACTTCCCAAGTGCTAGGGTTAAAGGTGTGCCTGGCTGTGGATATCTTCTTTATATATTCAAGAAAAGAGTCACCTGTTGTGGTGCACAACTGTAATCCTAACACTTAGAGGCAGAGGCGAGAGGATCTTGAGATTAAGACTAGCCTGGGCTGTATAATGAGTTCTAGGCTAACCTGTACAAAATGCTGAGAAACTAAATACTGCTTTAAAGGCTATTTTTGTAAGCATCTCATCAGCTTCACTAAATGCCCTTTAAAGTGCAAAGAATACCTAACTGTGTAGCACTCAGCCCTAACTGGATATCTGCATCACACTCCTTTCCTCCAAGGCTCAGGAAATACCACAGAAGAGGAGACAGAAAGATGTTACAAGTCAGAGAGCAGAGCGCACTGCTTTGAAATAGTGCTTTCTGGCTAGGAACAGTCAGAACACTCACAGTCTCGTAGCAGCTGAGGCCGCCTGCACACAACCTGCACAAGAGCAAGCCAGTCAAATGTCAACGAGAGTGGGAGAGGGCCTCCTGAGATCCCACGCCCAACTGAGGAGATTTTACAAGTGGCTGCTGAGGTAGAGTCAGTTTTGCTCAGCAGTATGGCCCATAGACATTGCTCATGGTCCAGTGGATGGCTCCACACCTACGAACATACAGGCAGCACTAATTACACTCAGTGAGATTTTTAAAAAAAGAAGTAAAAGACACAAACTGAAAGGAAGATGGGAAAGAGCATAGTTCAGGAGGAGGTGGAGAGTAAAGTGAGGGAAGACGTGATCTAAATAGATGGCATCCACATAGGAAATTATTCAAGAAGACATAATTTAAAAATGGCTTTAAAACTACCTGTGCTCGGAGCAGAGGCAAGAAGACCAGGAATTCAAAGTCATCCTCAATTACATAAGGAGCTGGAAGCCAGACTTCGTTCTCAAGAAAAAAATAAGATCCAAGCGAGGAATGTCTTTTAGGAGTTGCTGGTAGCTCTAGAGAATACTAAATACCAGTTTTCTAGAGTGCTGGAGGCTTTGTTGTGAGGACAATGTGTGCACATCTCATGAGAGCTATTGGGGACAAGCACTTTACTGATATATACGACAGTTCTCCAGGAGCAACAGGGCTGAGAGGCTGGAGGCTGAGCAGCTTCTGCTCTAAGCAGTCCTAATGGAGCGAGAAAGAAGAGGTGTATGTAAAATGTTTCACAGGTCAGTCCCACACTCACCTGTGCCAGCTGCACCAGGAGGCAGGAGTTTGTAGAATGCTTAGATTTGTTCTCTTCTGTACTGTAAGGCCTGAGGACATCAGAAAATGAGCTTAATTCTACAGATATTAAAATCAGGGTCACCACCCTGATTTTTGCTTCCTAAATTGCTTGGCATGTTCTCTCTCATGTGTGGATCCCAGCTTCCAATTTTTATGCACTGTTTATGTGGGAGCAAACTGTGAGAAGAGGTCAAGACATTAGAGAGAGAGCCTTGAGAGGAGGAGAAGATGCCTCAGTGGTAGAGGGCTGGGGAGCGCAATAGACTGCATGTGGTAAATGGGAATAGGAGGAATGGTGGCTGTAAGTAGAGACAGGGAATCAGGAGGGGTGTGCAGGGAAATGGGGAGAGGAGAGGAGCCGGTTGTGGAAGGATCAACTAAAACAGTACGTACGAAGTTCCATAAGAAACCTGCTAGTTTATGCTAATTAAAAATTACATTTAAAAAATTACTTGGCATGATGAAATCAGTCTGTGTCTTAGAGAAAAGATGGCAGTTGTAGCATACATCTCAAATATAGGATTTCTTAAAGAAAGTAGTCTAGGTTTCAGCAGCACTCTAGTTCCTATGCAGCCCACTGCCCTTTGTGAGCACTCAATGCACTGCTCTTCCTGTCTAGCCTGAAGGGTGACTGCATTAACCAGGTGTCCTGCTGCCTTACTGCTCTGTCACCTGACTCAATATTTACATTTTCCTTCTATTACAGAAGAAAAAAAGGAAGGAAAAAAGAAAAGAAAGAAAGGAAGGCAGGAAGGAAGATCATCTGATTTCATCATGCCAAGTAATTTTTTTAATTAGTTATACTCATTTACTTATTTGGGGAAGGAGACAGCACATGTGTATCACGGCCTGCAAGTGGAAGTCAAAAGACAACTTAACCTTGTTGGAGTCAGTTCCCTTCTTCCATCATGTGGGTTCTGGGGGTCAAACTAAGATTGTCAGGCTCGGCGGCAGGTACTTTCACCAATTAAGCCATTTCACCAGACCCAGGGAATGTTTACTAATGTGAATACTTAGACAGTGGTTCTCAACCTTCCTAACACTGCCACCCTTTAATACAGTTCCTCAAGTTGTAGTGACCCCAACCAGAAAATAATTCATTACTATTTCATAATTATAATTTTGCTACTGTTACGAATCATAGTATAAATTTCTGTGTTTTCCAACGGTCTTAGGTGACCCCTGTGAAAGGTCTGGTTGAGACCTCAAAGGGGTCTCAACCCACATGTTAAAAACCACTGACTTAGATGCTTTAATTAGCTATAAAACATACTATGATTTTTTTAAAAGGAAAATAAATTTTCACTAAGGATTTACCATGAGCCAATCATTGTGGCTGATAAAAGCACAGATAGTTGCTGCCTTCAAGAAGTTTTCTAAGGGGCTGGAGAGGTAGCTCATCAGTTAAGAACACTTGCTGCTCTTGCAGAGGTTCTGGGGAAACCTAGTGCCTCCTTCTGATCCACACTATTCTATTCACACTAGGATCAACATGGTACACATACATATATGCAGGCCAGCCAGTTATGTAAAATAAATAAACATAAAACTCAAAGTCTGACCTAGTGAAGGCAAAATGAATGTTCTTTGCCTTGGTTTAAGCTGTCCGAGCTTAGTGAAAATGTTTAGGGAAGGAAAAAAGCCTATCTTGCATCACACAAGGAACAATTTGCCCTTAGCATGTACAGCACACCAGGGACACTCCCCGTGTTATCTTGGATCCTCAGTTTAGTTTGATCTGATCACTCTCTGGAGGACGCATTATAACTCATAGCTGTCTCCATTAGGAACTGACTAGAGTCACTCTCTTTATGGGCACAAACCAAGCCCCACACTCTCTTTCCTCCTGTCACTAACCTGCAGCTCATTTGTGGAAACACATAGAATTGCACTAAAACTTTGAACACTGTAAAAAATAGACATATTCAAATACTACTCCAAAATGCCTCTCTGAGAATACAGCATCTTCAATAAATATATTGCCTGTTAAATAAGATGGAGACTGGGTACATACTTACTTGATTCTCAACAGGTACTGGGCTGTTGAAAGAAATCAGCCTGATTATCTGGGACTGATGTTACAGCTGCATGTGTGAATCTGTCTCAGTGTGGGTCTTGAAGAAATCATGTTTGTTTCGATTTTACTGTTAATACTCAGCAACTTGACAGCTTCTTTCCATATGTGTTGTTATTTTTTTGTCCTTAGTATTTGCTGTGAATAAATAAATACCTTCATTGTAACCATTTAAAGTTTGCTGAACCCAGCAAGGTAATTGGTTGCATTGCTGCTTAGTATTTTGTTCCCAGAGCTAATTAGACACTTGATACATACAGTCCCTAAAGAAGACAGGTTTTTGTTTTTTTTTAAAAAAAACCAATAGGGTCAAATGCAAATATTAGCACGAATAGCTAACTATAAATAAACAAGCACTTGTTCCCCAGATATTCGCTTATAAACTAAAGGTACAGAAGTGACATAACTCCTTTGAAAAATAAACTTGGCATGGAGCTAACAACCATAAGTTGAATACTTGGATCAGGAATCTCAGTTGTCCCTCCTGCTTAAAACCTCTTAGTGGAAAGAAATAAGAGAAGCTAAAAGACAGAAAAGAAGGAATAGGGAGCTAGCTCAGTGGGCAAAACACTTGCTATACAGTGGTGAGTCCAGGATTCCAGATCCCCAGCATCCACATAACTCTCTGGCAGGAATGGCACCCCACTGTAATTCCAGCCCTTTATCATAGAAATGTGGGACCCCTGGAAACAAGATTGCTAACTAAACTAACAAAATTGGTGACCATTGGGTTCAAGAGAGAATCTACCTCGAAATATGAGGTGAAGAGCTATCAAGAACCCCATTGAAACCAGGGTGGCTGGGGGGGGGGGGGGAGGAGGATAGGTGATTGTGGCCTTTAGCCCAGCGCTTTGGGAAGCAGAGACAGGAGGATCTCTGAGTTGAAGCCAGCCTGGTTTGTCGAATGCCAGGACAGCCAGAGCTACACAGAGTAACTCTGTCTCAAAAAACAAACAAAGAAAGAAAAAAAACAAAGAAAGAAAACACACACACACGATGCAAGTTATATTTTGTTTACAGATGATACTGCTTTCCTGGAAAATGATAAGAGAACTAACAGGATGTCTATTATATGCAGGAAGAGAATTGATTTCAGTTGTTGCAATCTAAAATCAACACACAAAACAGTTAACGTGCAGCCCTCTAGCAAATAAGTAATGGTGATGAGTATAGAAATGAAATAGAAAAATTAACAATAGCAACAAAAAGATAACTGTATGGGAATACATTGATGAGAAATGTACAAGAACTATATGAAAATTTCAAGGGATAAAAACGATTGAAAGAAACAGGAACATGGGCCTTGTTCATGGGTAGGAGGCCCATAGAGACCTTAGATGTAGAAATAGAATCTATAATTTGAAGCTCTACTAATAAGAATTCTAACTGAATTTTAACTTAGAATTAAATAAACTGAGTCTCAAATCCAAAAAAAACTAAGCAAGGATGGAAATAACTGTTATTTAACAACTGTTTGCTCAGTACCTGTTATACATGAGGCTGGGAAGATGACCTATCAGTTAAGAACACTTGCTGCTCTTGCAGAAGACCTGGATTTGGTTCCCATCAATCATATCAGGTGGCTCATATATGTATCCACGCACGCACACACACACACACACACACACACACACACACACGCATGAGCACATACACACCACCACCACCATCACCATCACCACCACCATCATTACCACCACCACCACCATCATTACCACCACCACCACCATCATCACCACCACCACCACCATATCATCACATATATACACAAACAATAAAAAATTCAATCTTAGAAAAAAAGTGACTATTGTATCTAAATCAGATTTATTCTGGAGAAAAGTTTAGTTTGAAGCCATACCTTACAGCTTGCCAAAAATAAGCTCCATGTTTGTTTGTTTTTGTTTTTTTTTTTAAGGTTAAGCAAAAAGATTAGGTTAGATATGGGGGTGAATACCTGCAATGCTAGCACTTGGGGTAGAGATGAGGATCAGATCATCAGTTGGAGGCCAAAGTGGGTGACATAGTTAGACCTTGTCTAGATAAATAAGGACTGGACATCAAATTCTTCGGCAAAATACTTGCCTAGCACAGGTAAACTTTGAGTGTGATCTCTGGTGCATGCCTTTAATCCCAGTGCTCAGGAGGCAGAGGCAGGTGGATTTCTGTGAGTTCCAGACTATCCTGTTTCTACAGAGTGAGATCCAGGACTACCTAAGGAATCCTGTCTTGAAAACCTAAAAAACAAAAAGTAAATATATATATTGTATTTCTACATGCAATGACAGAGATAAAGATACTACCTGGTATTGTAATACACACCTTTAATCTCAGCACCCAGGAGGCAGAGTCAGTCAGATCTCTATCAGATCAAGGCCAGCCAGGTCTACATGTCAGTTAAAGGACTGCTAGGCAGGTACTACATAGTGAGAATCTGTCTCAAAGGAAGGAAGGAAAAGAGGTAAATAGAGAGCAAGGGAGGGAGGGAGAAAGAATAGCACCAAAAGTTTCAAACACAAACTGTTCATGTGAAAGAAATTTAAGAAAAATCAAATAAAGGAAAGGTCTATCCCATATCCCTGGGCAGAAGACCAAATTATCTTAAAGTTGTCAGTTCACCCAAGTTATCTGTAGGCTCAGTGCAATTTAAATTCAAATGAGAAATTTCATTTTGTTTGAGACTGTAACACATTGGTTTTAAAATTTACAGAGATAGAAGATTAAGAGTAGTTAAGATTCTTGAGAAAACAGGACGTAGGCTGGCCTACCAAATATTGTGATTTATTATAAAGCACAGTGATTAAATCAGTCTGGTCAGGGACAGAACATGGAGCAATGAACTGGAAAATACTGTGCCCAGAGATGAACTGCTGAGTTGAACCTCTGATTTATAGGAAACATGGTGCTTTAGGACTGTAAGTTTTGAATCGATGGTTCAGGAACATTAATTTTTCACATACTAAAAAAAAAACCAACATAAAATTCAATTATAAGTATATTCTATTCGTAAATATGGAAGGTAGAACGATACAAGCTTTAAAATATTTCAGATGGGAATATCCACAGTGAAACTGGTGAAAAGATCCCAAGCTTGATCCAGAAAAGCAAAGTACAAAAGATGCAGAAATCTGACCCCACACAAAAGAAAAACCTCTACTCATCCACAGAGAGCAATAAACATGAAAAAGGCAATCCAGAGAATTAGATACACATCTGCTACGATTCCTACCTCAGATATAGGAAAAACAGCCACAAATCAACGAGAAAGCAGAAACATTCAGTTCTACAAATGTGCAAAAGTCTTGGATGGGCACCTTACAAAAGAGGATACTTAAATGGCCAATGAGCAGCAGTCCTCTGGGAAATATTAAAATATAAACTTCACTGTGTGCACATTCAAATGGCCTTGCAGAAAGATAAGAAGAAAGGGGGCCAGGAGTGGAGACACGCACAATCTGAGCACTCGTTTGGGAGGTTTTGAACTTCTAAAAATACTTTGAGCTGACCAGGCATGGGTGGCACATGCCTTTATTCCCAGCACCCAAGAGATAGAGGCAGGCAGATCTCTGTGAGTTTGAGGCTAGTCTGGTCTACATAGTAAACCGTAGGCTAGCCATAGCTATATAGCAAGAACCTGTGCAAGGGTAGGAGAGGGGAGGGAGGAAGGAGGGAGAAAGGGAGGGAGGGAGGATGGAAGGAAGGGAGGGAGGGAAGGAGAAGAAAGCACACTCTTGAGAATATCAGTGGGCAAGCATCCCCTCAGAGGTACTGGGTCACAAGCTCATGACCCTCCAAAGGTCATGTATATAGCACCTGTCTTCTCTGGAGAAAGGATATAGATACAATTTGGTACTGTAGCCCAGGTGGGGACAGTAAGTCCATTTTGAGGTCAGCCTGGGATATATAATGTGACCCTGTTAACAATAACAACAACAACCAATCAGGAGGAACAATCCAAAAAGGAGAGAGAATACCATCCTGGTGAAGATGTGGAATAATAGCCACGATGCACTGCTGACGGGGATATGATTTAGTACAATCAATGGAGAAACAGCATAAACTGGGTGTAGTGGTGCCTGCCTGTAATCCTAGCACTCAGGACAGGGAGTCAGGAGGATCACAAGTTCAAGATCATCCCTAAGTAAAATAAAGCAAGAAAAAGGAAAGAAAATTTTAAAATTTTAAAAATGTATGTACATATACATCAAGAGACAGGTATGAAGCCGGGCAGTGGTGGAGCATGCTTTTAATCCCAGCACTTGGGAGACAGAGGCAGGTGGATTTCTGAGTTCGAGGCCAGCCTGGACTACAGAGTGAGTTCCAGGACAGCCAGGGCTACAGAGAAACCCTGTCTCAACAAAACAAAACAAAACAAAAAACAAACAAACAAAAAAAAACGAGAGAGAGAGAGAGAGACAGACAGACAGATATGTTTGTTATGGGACTTGTAAGATGTAATGTGAAGTTCCACAGCTTCCCTTCTGAGTGCTTACTTTTGTTTTTCTCTTTGTTTGTTTGTTTGCTGGAGATCGGGCCTACTATGTAGCCCTGGCTGTCCTGAAGCTCAATATGTAGACCAGGCAGACTTGGGGTCACAGAGCTCCTGTGTCTCTTGAGAGTGCTAGGATTAAAGGCTTTTGTCACTATGCCTACGTTCTTATTTTAACTGTAGAGAAGCTTATGGATTTGTGTAGACTTTGGGTCTGGTTGGTTTTGGTGTGTGTGTGATGTTTGTATTTATTTCCAATGCTTTTTCCATAATAAAGTTTATTATATAAAGTACAATTATAACAGCATTCAGCATTTTTCACAAGTGAGAAAACCTAAACAGCCAACATTAACATACAATAAAATGAATAACTAAATTAACACATCTTTATAACAAAATTCTATACAATGAAGAAATAAACTGCATGTGAGAACATCAAATTCAAAATAATTATCTATTATTTCACTGTTACAGTGCACAAATAGGCAAAAACTAAACTATAGGGATTCATGTCTAGGTATACATATAATGCCTTGCTAGATAGCCCTGGCTGGCCTAGAATTCTCTACATAGACCAGGCTGTCCTTAAATTTACAGTGATCTGCCTGTCTTTGTTTTTCAAGTGCTGGGTCACTTCTATACTGTAAAACTATGAAGCAATTATGAAATTCAGTATGGGAATTACCAGTTTTCAAAAGATTTATTCTAAAAGTCAGTGTTTATGCGTATATCTGTGTGGATCATGCACATGTGTGTGGAAGAGCTTTTGGAGGCTAGAAGAGAATCAGATGCCCTGGAAGTAGGGTGACTGGCACATGTGGGCTGCCTGATGTGGGTGCTGGGAACAAGCTTGGGTCCTCGGCAAAAGCAGTCCACACTCTTAACTTTTCAACCATCTCTCTCCAGTCCATGGGTTTCCTTTTTCATGTGGTGCTGGTGTCTAAGCTAGCCAGGAGCCACACTCCTACTCTCATAAGCAAAGGGGTCAAGGTGCTCAGGGACAGCATGGAGTCAATGTCTTAATCTTAGTAGTAGTTGAGGCCATTTTTATTTTATGATCATTCACGGAATTATATATTTCTGGGTTTTTACCTTTTCTGTGCATATATTCCATTTTCAATCTGATGAAAGGTTAAAGTAGGGCTTTAAAAGGCACAGTTATGACTGAGGCAGGATAATTATAAGTTGAAGGCAATTCAGAGTTACATAATTAATGGCTAGCCTGGGCTATAGGGAGAACTTATTTAAAAAGGAAGAAAAGAAAAAATAGTGTTAGGGTTTTACTGCTGTGAACAGACACCATGACCACTGCAACTCTTATAAAAGAAAGCATTTAACTGGGGCTAACTTACAGCTTCAGAGGCTCAGTCCATTATCATCATGGCAGCAAGCATGGTAGCCTACAGACAGACAGTGATGGAGAAAGGCAACCAGGAAGAGGCTCTGATTCCACACTGGGTGGAGCCTGAGCATAGACCTCAAAGCTTGCCTATATACACAGTGACTCACTTCCTCCAACAAGGCCAGAGCTCCTGTAGAGCCACTCCTATGACCAAGCATATGAATACATAACTTTATGGGACCAAACCTATTTAAACCACTACAGGAAGGAAGGAAGGAAGGAATAATGAAAGAAAAAAATGAAGGGAAAAAAGAGGAAAGGAAAAGAAAGGTGATTTTAAAAAGTATCATCAGCCAGGCAGTGGTGGCGGGCACCTTTAACCCCAGCACTCGAGAGGCAGAGGCAGGTGGATTTCTGAGTTTGAGGCCAGCCTGGTCTACAGAGTGAGTTCCAGGGCAGCCAGGGCTACACAGAGAAACCCTGTCTCGAAAAACCAAAAAAAAAAAAAAAAAAGTATCATCTATAGAGAAGGCAAATGAGGCACAATGTCAACAGTAGTGCAAATGTAAGGCATGTTGACATTGTAGCATTTGTCAGCCTTTCTGTAAGCTGGAACACTTATTTTTATTGTTTAATTAATTAATTATAGACAAAGTCTAACTGTGTAGCCCTGGCTACCCTGGAACTTGTCATGTAGACTAGGCTGGTCTTGAACTCATGGAAATCTGCTTGCCGCTGCCTCCTGAATGAACTGTTTTGAACTGACTTATTCTGAAACCACATCCCATTTCAAATACTGTTCCTTCTGGCTAGTCCTTTGACACTGCTGTGCACACCGTGAGTCTCCAGTTCCTTTTCTCCACTGTTTTTCCTGGATGGCTTCAACAGCAGCAAAACTGGTTCCTTAGTTTCCAGAAACATCATATGAGTAACTTAAATCCCAATCCTCAGTCTACTTATTGAGATGCTTTGCTCTGTTCATCTCTCTTCCCTAACACATTTTTCAGCATGCAGGTCATGTGCTTAGGGCTTGGGGATGTTGTTGTTCAGTGGTGGAGTGTCCCAGCATGCATAAGGCTGGCTGAGTCTGATCTGCCTCAGGGCATGTGCTTGACTGTCATCTTACTATCCAGATACTTCTCTCTGGTCCTGGTCCTGACTCCTCCCCCTCCCTCCCCCCATGTTGGAGTGGTCGCTTGAGGTCCCCTAGCCTATACATGAGCAACTACACCTTACTTAAATGTTTTTTTTTTCCAGTAAAGATTTATCTGGCCACCCTTTTTTTTCTTAATTCAATTTTTTATTCTTTTAAATTGTGTGTGTGTGTGTTCTATCAGTTCTATTCCTTTAGTGGGCCCTGAGTAATACAAACATTATTTTAAAATATTTTCTATTTAACGTTCTTGTGTGTTGCCTGCTATTCTCTCTAGAATATCTTCTTTTGTTGTTTTATGAGATGAGGTCTATGTAGATGTGGCTGGTTTGGAACTCATTATGTAGACCAGGCTGGACTAGAACTTACAGAGATCTGCCTGCCTCTGCCTCCCAAGTGCTAGGATCAAAGGTGTGTACCACCCTGCCCATCCCTAGAATATAGCTTTCAAAAGGGAGGAAATTGTATGTCACTGCTGCATGTACAGTATTTGGAATAGCACCTGCACACATGAAACATCCAATCCATGTAGAATAATAAATTGTAGAGAAAATTCCACAGTCCAAGCTTAGGTTGTTCTCTTTTAGCCGCTCTGTTCTCATTTCATACTCCTTGCAATTCACTGTTCATAGCAAGCTCTTCTCCAACCCACAGGCTTAGAAATTTTGCTGTGTGGGCTTCGATGTTGGGGCTCTGGCTTAGGGATTTGTAGTTTCCTTTTGCCCTGCTGAGGTCTTTTTAGGGATCTTTCTATAACTGACTCAGTCTTGGCTGGGCCTGGTGTTGCAGGCCTTTAATCCCAGAACTCAGGAAATGGAGGCAGGAGGATCTCTTGAATTTAAGGTCAGCTTGATCTACAGCCAGGCTACCCAGAGAAACCCTGTCTTGAACAAAAAAATCTGGCTCTCCTTGGTTACTGTTTTTCGCTATAGTGTTGTTTTGAGACAAGGTCCCATTCTGTAGCCCAGGCAGGTATTGAACTTAAGATCCTGCTCCTCAGCCTCCCCTGTACGCGGATCACGTGCGTACCACCATACCCAGCCCAATTACTCGTTTATATATGTCCCTCTTTCTGTCATAACATTTCTAAAGAACTTCCTATTTGACATGTGTATTTCTCTACCTTCATAAAGTGTAAGCTCCATGAGGAATGGTTTAGTGTGTCTTTCTCGTTTATAAACCCTTAAGATCTAGCACAGGCCTGGCACATATTGGTTGCTTATTAAATAAATGGGCAACACAGTTGGTAAAGTGCTTGCCTTGTAAGAATATAGAATAGAGACTGATCCACAGAATCTACATAAAAATAGAGTCAGCCATAGTAGAGTGCACTTATAATCCCAGCACTAGGGAGAAAACAGGTAGATCTGTGCGGCTCACTGGTTACCCGTAGGGCAGTAGTGAGAGACTTGTCTCAAAAATAGGTGGACCCGAGGTTGCCTTGTGGGCCTCTGTGTGTACCATATATATGTACATATGCACTCTCTCTCTCTCTCCTTCACACATACACACACAGAGTGTCTATTGAATAGATGAATAAAGTGTTAATAAAAGAAACAGCTTCGACAGTCTTTAAGGCAAGATGTGGTTATGAATGAAGAACCAGAGCCCCTACTACCAGTAAGAGGACAATAGGCATTTGTCTTGATGCTTTAAGTCCCAAGAATGAAATCTCAATATTCCTTATAAGATCTTTTCTCCTTGAGTGGCCTGGCCATATCCTGAGGGAAAAGAGCACATAGTACAATAGTCTACCTGCACCAAATGAGCTTCTTTTGATGGGCTGGCTTGAAAGGTGTGGCTATGGACCATTAAATTGGCCTTTGAGATCAAGTAAGTAGTGGGTAAAATAGTGACAGCTGTGTGGGAGGAGGAGTAGGAAAGTGGCTTCCAGATACACTGGGTTTTTCTCCAACTTGTCTTTTATTGCTCTATGTATAAAAGCAAATTTTACGTTAGAGTAAGACTAAACTATAAGGAGGCAGAAGACAGAAGTCATAAAAGAGAAAGATGCAACTTGGAGTCAAGCTGTAGAGTTGGAAGGCCATGGTACTTTCCTGGAAGAACCACTACAGGCCAGACACTTACTTAAAGGATACTAGTGAATCTCAAATGGCTGTACATGAGAAATGAATGGCAATCATTACTGGTTGCCCTTCCAACCTGGCTTTACTGCCAGCATACACGGCAGCTTAAACACGGTTATCTCCAGCTCTAAGGGATCTATTGTCTTCTTCTGACATTTACACACACACTTACACACACACACAGTACACATAGATACATGCAGGCAAACCAATAATACATATGAAATAATAAACTTTTAGAGATAGTATAAACAAAGGAGATACTGTATACACAGTGGCTTTTCTTTTGAGTCCCATGCTGTGAACCAAAATATCTCACCCCTGGAGGGGAGAGGGTGTTTCTGCTCTCAAAAGTTCTACAGGAATAGCCTATCACTGAAAAACTACTACAAAGCCTCAGAAAAAGTGGACCACAGTAAGAGTGGTGTCATGGCTCCCTGCTATCCCTAGAGGCTTGGGTTATCTTTTGGTGATGTAATCTATTAATAGCAATGCCTAGCATTTCTTGATCACACACTAGGCATTGTACTAAGGCCTTTCTATTTTATCCATTTAATCTTCCAAGATCTGAGAGAAGAGTGGATTATTTCAGCTTCACAGGTAAAGGAGAGGTTCTGTCTGAAATAAATGCCAATGTGTAAGGCAAATACAATAAAATTCATTTTCTGTCTTCTTCTTTGCCTTCCCTTCTTTGCTTAAGTTGTGAAAATACAAATCCCAAAGAAACTGAATTATTGGGGAATAGAAAAGAGGTCACACAGCTCTCCCATGCTCATAAGGACACATTGGTCTGACGGCCACAGTAGAACAGGGCTGTTTACATAAAAATACTTTAAAAACTAATTTTAAATGATGATATGTGTGACTTTGTGCATTGAGTGCTGGTGGCTCTGGAGACAGAGGTGTTGGATCCCCTTCAGCTGCAGTGACAGGTGGCTGTGAGCTGTCTGATGAGAGTGCTGAAGACTGAACTCAGGTCCTCTGTAAAGCAATAAGCACTCTTAATTGCTGAGCTAGCTATCTCTCCAGCTGGTCTAAAACATGCTTTTATGTGGGAGAAAGTACTGACTTTCATATTAAAATCATAAAAAGCTTAGTATTGGGTCCTGCTCCATGGCTGACTAGGTATTTATCTGGCATCAGCCTTAAAGAACTTTAGCTTCCTCGAGTATGTAAGGGTAATGATAAAAATTCTTTCCCAGTGACACTGTCCTAAGGATCAAATAAAAATCTGGATAGGAAAAACCTGTCTGGGGGCTGGAGAGATGGCTCAGTGATTAAGAGCACTGACTTCTCTTCCAGAGGTCCTGAGTTCAATACCCAGCAACCACATAGTGGCTCATAGCCATCGGTAATGGGATCTGATGCCCTCTTCAGGTATGTCTGAAGACAGCTACAGTGTACTCATATACATGAAATAAGTAAATAAATAAAATTATTTTTTTAAAAAATCTGTCTCCAAATGCTATTTTGCAAGGGGATGGAAAAGTCTCAACTGCCTGATATAACAGATAACTCCTCCACCTCACTGATTCCACACAAGAGTTAATATCTGTGGCTTAAGGCGTGCCTGAAGTCTCAACACTTGGAAGTTGGAGGCAGGAGCATTTGGGTTTTAATCCACATAGGCTACACTATGAGAAACTATCTGGGGAAAAAAAAGTCGCACAACAGTCCAGACCATTCTGGAGGTAAGCAGAGGAGAAGGGATACACTCAAAAGCTCTCCTGAGCCCCACAACAGAAAGGCGTGAGAGCATGAAGAACAGATACTGTTTCGTGCCTGGGCCAGGCCTGGAGGTACTGCTGATCACTTCTGTTTCCATTCTAATGAGTAAAACCAGAAATGGGGCTGGCCTACCTGCAAGAGAAGCTAGTCTTTCTGGTGGTTAGGATGAAAAGGAAACTGTTTTGACTAACTAGTCTGTCTCTGCCCACTGGTATTCTAACCACACAATGTTTGCTTGGCTGCCACTCAATCTCATCAACAAGAGGCAGAATGAGAAGAAAGGGCTTTATTAGCAACAAGGCTGCCTGGGGGTGAGGGCATGCTCCCTCCTTCCAGCAACTACCCTTGACTTTCCAAGGGATGTGTGTTCCTGACAGGTGGGTACCTTAGTCCTTCAGTGTTTTAACAAGGAGCTGTTTCTAGGTTGTGGGCTGTGTACTTATCTAATTCACAGAAGATGGAAGAGGTGTTGTCTACTGATCTAACAGAGGCATAAATGATCAAAGTTTTGGTGCTCAATAAAGTGACTTGTATTTGGCTTTTGCTGTGGCCAGGGTTTCTAGCAAGTGCCCTTGCAGGTGTGATCTTCTCCTTTAACTTGAAACTAGGGCATGCTCAGGAAGGGGTTTCTGTATTCCTAGCTAACTTTAGTGTACAGTTAATCTATAAAAGATAGACTTCAGTAAGCAGCTAATCCTTAAGAGATAGAGTAGGCATGAGGTGGAGCAACACCTGAGGACTGGGTCAGTGTGTGTGGGGGGGTGCTGTGCACCTGCAGTATATTGAAGATTAAATGGATGCTTTAAAAAATTTAGCTCAGCATCTTTGCACCTGTAGGAAGGGTTTGAGTTTTATCATGTTATACTCCCCAGTGAGCTATAGTACCAATTATTTTTATTTCACACACACACATACAACAAACAAATAAGCAAACCACACTCCAAAAGGTTGTTAATAGAATGAACATTAAATCTAAAGGTGTATTTCTTTGAAAAAACTGAACAATCCAGGCTTTTCTTTTATTAGGACAGTCACATTTCCCCCCCCCCCGATTTCCTAATAATTCTTACTATACTCTTATTTATTACTTGCCAGTAATAAATGAATCTGTGTTTCTGAAGGGGAGACCTGGAAAGAGGAAAACATTTGACATGTAAATAAATATCCAATCTGAAAAAAAAAAAATAGAATCTGGCCCAGTCTTTGCTAAGGGTGTTATTCCTACTATATATCTGCAGGTCCTGTGACTTGGACAATTGATCTCTAAGTGGAGTGTACAAGATAAGGTAGTGAGGTAAGAATTATAGCTTCTACTTATGTCTTCTATTTAAGTAGGAACCAACAAGTTTCCATGTGTTTGGATTGAGGTGGCATACCCTGTAGGAGCTTTGCTTTTCTGCTCTTTTGCAGTGCTGGGCAGTTGAACTTAGAACCTTATGCATGCTAGGCATGCACTCTGCCCTGAGCTACATTGCCAGTGTGCTTTTACATACTAACTTTTTATTTTGAGATGGCCATGCTAAGTTGCCAAACTGGCCTGGAGCTTTTTAGCCTCCTGCCTCAGCCTCCCAAATAGCTGGGGTTAAGGACCCGATTGACCATCTCACTGAAGTCCTTACTCAATCCCAGGCATCCTTGAACTCACAGTGAGCCTCTTCTTGTTGGGTGCATGGTACACACACCTACACCCAACTTTATTCTATCCATTTAGACTGTGTCTGCCTGCATTTTATAACATATACTACATTTTATAACATATAACATACCTACAGTAGTACCTGTAATTTGAGATGTATCTTACACCTATTGTGGGTATATATTAAAATTAATTTGGTATTATTGATTTAAACACTTTCTACCTTTTACCAGCTGAGCATCTAGTATGTGAACACTTACTACTCAGGACATAGTAACCATGAAAAATAAGAGTCCCATGCTAACCAGGTGTGTGTGTGTGTGGGGGGATTGGAACACACCTTTAATCCCAGCCCTTGGGAAGTAGAGGCAGGTGGATCTCTTGAGTTCAAGGCCAGCCTGATCTACAGTGTGAGCTTCAGGAAAGCCCCCCAGGGCTACACAGTGAAACCCTGTCTTGAAGCATCCCCTACCAAAAAAATTTAAATAGTGAGTCTCTATATCAATACCAGGTTTAGTTCTTAAACCCAAGGAAGTACAGGTGAGTTTGATGCAGACTCATCTCTCTCTCTCTCTCTCTCTCTCTCTCTCTCTCTCTCTCTCTCACACACACACACACACACACACACACACACACGACTTCTACTATTTTACCTCAAATAAACAACTTAATTTGATCTTTTTGGATATACTTTCTTGGTCTAAAATTATAGAATTTGCTGCAATTATACTACTGCTGGATCTACAAAACTGTTGCTGTGACAAGTCCTAGAGAGGCCTTCTCCCTCTGCTCTTTACCTTTACTGCTGGGTAGACCGGTGAGATGGTTCTTCAGGTAAAGGCACTTCTCCCTAACCCTAACAACCTGAGTTTGACTACTGGGCCAAACTTCGTAGTGGAAGAACAAAACTGATTCCTGTACATTGTCTTCTAAGCTCCACATATGTGCAATGGAACCCCACCACCACCACAACGGCAACAAAAAAATCCAAAACAATGTAACTTTAAAACACTTTTAAACCACATAGTGGGGCTTCCCACCTAAAGTCCTATTGTGAGCACAGATTCCTGGGCTGAGATCCCCATCACTCTACCGGTAGAGTTCATGTTTTCTGTCCTGTGCTCCTAAAAGTGAAGCATAAAACCTTAACAGTGTGTGTGAAAGCAGCTACTTGACTGTGTCTGCCTGTCTGCTAAGTAACAAGCTCTGATGGAGAGAAAGCCTGCTTAATTCATAGGCTTTGTAGTGCAGACTGACCTTAGCTGTGTTACTAAACCCCCTACCATGTCATCTGAGAAGTGGAAAAACACTTCCTAGGGCTGTTTCAAACACCAAATGAGACAACAGGCCTTGAAAACAATATGTAGTTCATTTTTAGGTGCTCAGTTGAGGTTATTTTCAACATTTTCTCACCTAAAACTCTAAATCCTGCTTTGGATGTTTGTTCTGTAAAAGGATGATTTACTTTTTGAAGCTCTAAGATTCTCTCGCCAAATGTGACTTTTCATTGAATAAAGTCTGTTTACTGTGTTAGATACCCTACCTAGTAAGTACTTTCCAGTCATTTTTCTTTAATACTCACCACAGCCATATGATGGACTGATAAAAGGTCAATTTCAGTCAGGCACGGTGGGTGGTGCATACCTATAATCTTAGCACAGACATGGGATGATCATTCCAAGTTTAAGGCCAGTTTGTTCTACAGTTTGCTCATGTCAGCCAGCTATCTAGCAAGATCCTGCCTCAAAAAAAAAATAAATATTCGAACGTTACACATAAGAAAATTGAGTCCTAGTAATTATCTACAATTGAATGCTGAAGACATTTAGAACCCAGGACTTTCTGACTCTGGGACTCACAAACTTGTTGCCTGCAGATTAAGGGTTTAAATAACCGCTTTTCTGCCCTGTTTAGAGCTGGCCTTGTGATTTTTATTGACCAACCCCAAGTAAGCCTTATACATTTGAATTCAGAGCAAGAAGTCCCTAGGGCATTTGCAAATACCCCCTGGAGTCTCTAGCATTACCTCCCCCAAAAGGCTGTGCCCTCTGGAAAGCAATGTGTACCACAGTGCCAGGAATCAGATCCTTTGAAGTATACAGCCCAGGCGCTGGCCCATCTGCCAGCTCTTGAGTCAGCTGGCAGGCAACAGGGCCAGAGGCTCAGATGTAATCAGTTCCTAAACAGGTCTGACTACACCACCTCTGCCTTCCTTAGCCTGCCATATCCTTCCAACCTGATCTTACCACAAGGTTACTCCTGAGAAGGAAAGCATCAAGTCTCAAAGGGTACACTGATTCCCCTGAATGCTTCCCTGACTACAGAAGTGACAGCCACACTTACTTTACAAATGATTAATGGCAATTCTGAATGTTTTGAGGATAAAGACTCTGGAGTCAAATTGGTCAGGGATCAAAGTCCCAGCTTTGCATTACTGTTGTGCAAATTGTCTAGCAGCTTTACATTTAGTTTTCGTATTAACAAGTTGGGGGTGACAATATTAAGCCTCTTACTGAGCTGTTTAGAAAGATCAAGGGAGAAAAACAAATAGGAAATGCATGAAAGGCCCTTAGGATAGTGTCTTAACCAATACTAAGCATTGTTTCGCTGTGCCGTGTAGCCCAGATCGTGTGAATAAGAGAGCCTAACATTCTTCGAATACAGGTGGTGTGAAAAAAAAAAAGGCCCTGGAACATATCAAGTGCTCAGAACAAGAGTCCATTTGATCAGCAGACTCTGTTTTATACTTTGTGAGCAGTAAACAATTTCCAGTCTTCCATCATAAACATACTTGAGCTACAGTCTTGCTCTCAGGAGAAATAGACAAATGCTTCTTGAGCTTCAGTAAGCAGATAGCTGCTTTGGTTAAAATGAAGTAGGTAGGGCTGGAGAGATGGCTCAGTGGTTAAGAGCACTGACTGCTCTTCCAGAGGTCCTGAGTTCAATTTCCAGCGACCATATGGTAGCTCACAATCATCTGTAATGGGATCCAATGCACTCTTCTGGTGTGTCTGAAGACAGCTACAGTGTACTTATATAAATAAAAAATAAATCTCTTTAAAAAAAAAATTGTAGTAGGTATTCCCTGAAAATTCCTTGGCAAGTGGAAGGGAGGGTATAGCTGGTCTTTGCTGTTTTGTGGGTTCTTCTCACCACCCTTTATCCCCCCACCACCCAGTTTCACTCCTTAACAGTAGATAGGAGAGAAGCATGGATGGAAGGGAAAGGTGAGAAGAAAGAGGGAGAGATAGATCTGAATCTTTTGTTTCTTCTTTGACCAAGGCTACTAACAAACTGAAACTAACCTCCCTAAAGGACCAACAACCACCGCCCTGCCTCTTGGGGCCCTTGCATTTATGTATCCTCTATGAAGTTCCCAGAATTCCTAACATCACACCATTGCAGAAGTTATCTACAACTGGCAAAATCATGCTTGTGTTAGATCATGAGGCAAATCATGGTCAGCGCTGAGGACAGTCCAAAGCAGCCCCACATCCCTACACTTGGGATTAAAACAAAAGCACATTTCCCCCCCATTTTTTTAAGAAACCAAAAATTCCAGAATCCTCAAAAATGTCACTACAAGAGGGCCAAACATGTCACGAGAAAGCTTGCACTTTGTGTACCACTCACTGCTTTCTTTTAACCAAACTGACCCTCACAACTTTATGGGGCATGCATATTCAAAGTAGAGTACTTGCTTTACCTGCCATTTTTATCCACTACAAGGCAAGACAATGTTTTGGTATCATTGCTCATCCAAAGAAAATGTCAGAAGGGCAGGGAATTACAACTGGATTTCAGAAGGGAGAGTGGTAGAAAACAAGAGTGATCACGTATTACAAAGCCCAAAAATATGCTGTCTACATATGGGCAAACTTCATTTTTTTGTATGTAAAATTGTATACTGTATACTTCAAAGGTACCTGAGATCTTGTCTACAACAAAAATGTTTAAGAGACCATGAGGGCAGATTTTAAGTGGGGGAAGTAATGGAATATTGGGACATGAAATAAAATACATGCGATATGAACTCAGAAGGGAGAATTATCAGTGTAATGTCACATGCATCCTTCCACCTTCTTCCCTTCTTTAAGGGCTTCTTGTAATAGTCAATGAAACGAGCCTTTGCTGTCAGAAGATGTTATCATGATGGGAGAGGAGGCATGGCATCATTTCTCCATGTTTGTACACTCATAAACTATGGCAAACTATAAAAATCCTTAAATAATGTAGGTTATAGGCCCAACATTCTGGTACACAAAAGGTACTAAATTTGCCAGGTAGTGGTGGTACACATATTTTTTTTTTTTTTGAGACAGGGTTTCTCTGTATAGCCCTGGCTGTCCTGGAACTCACCCTGTAGACCAGGCTGGCCTCGAACTCAGAAATCCACCTGCCGCTGCCTCCCAAGTGCTCGGATTAAAGGTGTGCGCCACCACGCCTGGCCAAGTGGTACACATCTTTAATCCTAGCACTTGAGAGACAGAGGCCAGCTTGGTCTACTGAGCTAGCTCCAGGAGAGCCTAGGGTACACAGAGAAACCCTGTCTGGGAAAAAAAAAAAAAATCAGAAAAACAGAACCTTTAGACATATGAAGCCAGTGAGCTGTAGGTTTGACAAAACAAATATACTATAGGAGAACATTGGGAAGCTACAGAACTCATAGATTCCAGAAATGAGACTGAGAGTCAGTGAACTGTCTCTACTAACTTCAATTTAGATCAGTTATTAAGATCCAATCACATGCAGTGGTGGCACACACCTTTAATCCCAGCACTTGGGAGGCAAAGACAGGTGGATTTCTGAGTTCAAAGCCAACCTAGTCTACAGAGTGAGTTCCAAAAACAGCCAGGGCTACACAGAGAAACAATGTCTCGAAAAACCAAAAACAAAAAACCAAAAAATATATAAAGAGATTATTTTAGATTTTCATTGACTTTATCTACAGATGTCTATGTAAATTTAGAAGATAAGCCAGCATTAGTGGCACATGCCTATTACAGCACATTTGGGAACAGAGACAAAAGAATCATGAATTTGAAACCAATATAGGTGAGACCTTGTATCAAAAGCAAACTAAATTGAACCATTTCAAGACATTTAAAAACTGAGGCAGGGGGATTAACCAAACAACACAAAAAAGAAGTCACTGGCAGTCAACAATAGAATATGGCTCTGTATAGATTTAGAGGGTACTCTTCTTCAGGATTCATCTCTTTCATTCTTCTGAGAATCTGGTATTATAACGAGAGAGAGAGAGAGAGAGAGAGAGAGAGAGAGAGAGAGAGAGAGAGAGAAGAGAGAGAAGAGAGAAAGAGAGGTGACATGTGCCACCATGCCTTTAATCCTAGCAGTCAGGAGGCAGAGGCAGACTAATCTCTGAGAGTTTGAGGTCAATCTGGTCTACACAGTGAGATCCAATATGCTAGGGCCAGAGAGCTTAGTTACTGTGATCTGGAGATACTGCCTTGGTGAGTTTGCTAAAGACTACTGGCCTGGTGGGATTGGGTGTGTGCAACATTCCACACAAGAGGCTAGTAATATTGTACAGAAAGATTCTTGATGTTCTTAAGCAGTTTCCTTAAAATGCATCTTATGGAAAACACAGAAAGAAAGAATAGCAATGGGAAGCTGGGTATGGTCAAAGCAGAACCAGATGATTAAAAATTAGAAGACATGTTTCAGGGTGGTCACACATTAACAATAATGCTTCAGGCTGAAAATGAACTAAGTCTGGCAAAAGCCAACCCTGCCCCCCAAACACACACACACACACACACACACACACACACACACAC
>JADRCH010000148.1:105771-132136 GCA_019843965.1 Rhynchomys soricoides | reverse complement strand
GAGAGTGATGAAGCTGCTCTGGACCTTGGGTATGGTGGTACTTTTATGACTTGTATTTATGAAAATTTACAGAAACATGTAGCAAGAGGGTGAAACTGAATGTCAACTTAAATGGCTCAGCGGTTAAGAGCACTTACTGCTCTTTCAGAGGTTCCGAGTTTAATTCCCAGCAATCACATGGTGGCTCACAACCATCTGTAATGGGATTTGATGCACACTTATGATATGTCTCATATAAAAATAAATCTTTAAAAGATTTTAAAACAGGAAAAGGATCTCCATAGTCTATTGCTGCTCCTCTATTTGTGCAGGACAGCCACTGTGTGGCACTGTTCCATGTAATTTTGTAGTGATAGAGATTTCATCCCCACTGGGCAGTGGTGGCGCACGCCTTTAATCCCAGCACTTGGGAGGCAGAGGCAGGCAGATTTCTGAGTTCAAGGTTAGCCTGGTCTACAGAGTGAGTTCCAGGACAGCCAGGGCTACACAGAGAAACCCTATTTGGGGGTGGGTGGGAGAAGATTTCATCCCTAATGGGGGCAGATACTTCCCTACTGGGAAGATATCTTTGGAAATTCTTTTTACTTCTCTGAAAGCAGGAAATCGATTCCACTCAAGGTTAAAGTTGGCACCAACAAGGGAATGGAAACAGATAAATTAGTAGGAAGGCCTAGGAAAGATAGATGAAAATGAAAAGTAATGCTAAAAACTTAAGATAGCGGAGAGGGTGCCCAAACAGGCAAAATGAAAACCAGACTAAGCTCGAAAAACCAAAACCAAAAAAAGAAGGAAAAAAAAAAAAAAACCAGACTAAGGAAAAAGTGACGGGCTTCGATTAATGCTTACTCCCAGGATCCTGCATGGAAGCTTACCTTGAGTTTATTATTCCCAGCCTCCTACTCAAGTGTCTTGCCACTTGATTTATACAGTCTATGACTTATATATACTATGACCATTATACATAATTTAGGCCAGCATGTATCTATGTATCTGGCTTGATACTGTAAAAATTAATACCTCAAAAAAAAAAAAAAATAAGAGAAAAGCCAGGCAGTGGTGGCGAACGCCTTTAATCTTAGTACTTGGGAGGCAGAGGCAGGTGGATTTCTGAGTTCGAGGCCAGGCTGGTCTACAGAGTGAGTTCCAGGACAGCCAGGGCTACAAAGAGAAACCCTGTCTTGAAAAGAAAAAAGAAAAAAAACCAAAAAATTAATACCTCCATTAGAATGACAGTATAGTACTTATACAACTTTTGGTTTGCAGATCTATTTTTGATCTCTTTGTAAGACTGCTAGGTTCTCATGGACACCGAGTTTATCTTGGTGTCTCTAGAATATCTACCTTTGAATTGTCTGACACCTAATGGATACCCAATGAGTATTTCCTTAAGAAACAAACATTTTGAGTACAGAAGGGAATGTGAAATGGTCTAATTTTTAAAAGAACTTTATAACTGATTATTTTTCTTGCCTTTTTAAAAAAACACAATCTCATATAGCCTAAGCTGTATCTTACTCTGAGCTCATGTTGGTGAGGAATACCTTGAACTTCTGATCCTCCAGCCTTTACTTCTTGAATGTTGGAATTACAGGTATGCGTTCATCACAGTGCTGGAGGCAAATATAGAGCTTTGTGTAAATTGGGCTACCAACTAAGCTGCAGCCCTGACTCAATAGTTTATTCCACAAATATAAGGCAAAAAATAAAGAGGGCAGAGGGCTTTCAATTATGTAGTTTGATCAGAGCCCACTACCTAAATGTTGTTTTAATGTTAAAATGTGTAAATTCAGATCCCTTAATATCCTTTCATGTATTGCTGGAGCTATGATTAAAAATCTGATTAGGTAATAGGATTGCAAACGAGGACTGGGCATGGTGGTACCTGTTTTCATCCCAGCACTCCAGAAGCAGGCAGATCTTTGTGATGTAGCCATCTGAAGACCAAACTTAGTGCCTTACACATACAAACATGGTATTACACTACTTCCCCAGATCTCATTAAATCTTTGAAATTGTGTGCTAGGAGGTTAAGAGCCCATTCCAGCACTCGCCTTGGAACTCACAACCATCCAGGAATCTAGAAACCTCTTATGACATTATTGGTACACACTCAAGGTGCTTATAAAGTTTTAGTCTAAATGTAAACTCAGTTGAAGGCAGAACAATTCATTTTGGAGATACTTTGTAGGCACATCTTTAGAAGATATACTTGTTACTGTTTTCAGGGTCATGACACTCAATGGATAATGATATAAACCTTAACATATATTCTGTGTTTGTGTCTGAGCATATATGCGGCACATTTATGCAGATCTCCTGGAACTCTAATTTGTGAGACAAATTTAGGTACTGGGATTTCTGCAAGAGAAAGGGCCCTTAACTGATCTGTCATCTTTCCTGTCCCTAACAGATTCTACTTCTAAATACACGGCAGTTGTACATGTCCCTGTTGTAGACTAGTCTATTACACCCAGGATCAGATGCTAAGTCAAATTTTAAAGGACTAAGAAACCCATCAGTTTTATAATATAACAAGATATTCATTTAACTATTACACTGCAACTACTGTGTACATGCCAAGCAGAAGAAAATGTAACACCATCTGGCTGCTACGTGCAGCTTGCTGGTGTGTGGATAAGTCTTTTGCTGCAGGAAAGAGGAGTTAGAAAGTACTGTTTTGTAATTAGCTTTTGGAGAGAGGGTGTTATAAATCCTGAAGGTGATTTCCCTACCTTTATTGGTTGACTACCATTTTCTAGTCAAGTGATAAAATTGTACATTCATTCCTATTTTCTTAAAAAAAAAAAAAAAATTGGCCAGGCAGTGGTGGCCATGCACACCTTTATTCCCAGCACTCAGTGGGCAGAGGCAGGTCAGAACTTGAGGTCAGCCTGGTTTACAGTGCAAATTCTAGGACAGCCAGGGTAACAGACATTAGTCCTGTCTTGAAAACAACAAAACAAACTAGTTGAGTCTATGTAGACCAAGCTGGCCTTGAATTCAAGATCCTCCCACCTCAGTCTCCCCAATGCTGGAACTTAGAGTATGTTATTTTTAAAACATAAAAACTGGACCAGCTGGCTACAGAAGCCTGCAGCCTCAGCCTTTGGAAGGCAACAGTTCTAAATTACAGACTAATCTGGACAACCCGAGCCCTGTCTCAAGACTGGGTGGTGGTGAATGCCGGAAAATAGGACCAGGAGGACTGAAGGGATGTACCTCTGAAGGAAGTGGATACCCAGTGGTTAACAGTGACTGCTGTTCTATCACTGGGCTGGAGTTTGGGTCCCAACAACTAAGTTGGGCACCTCTAATTACTTTTAACTAGTTACAGGGAGATCTGGCACCTCTGACATCAGCACTCACCTATACCTACCACCAATAAAAAGTAAAGCCTGTAATAATATTAGCACTCAGGAGGCAAAACCCTGTCTTAAAAAGCCAGTGTTATTCTAAAACTGATATATCTACTGTACTTACAGTACCATATGACCCAGGCAAATTAACTGTTCTGGAAGGGAAATATCACAGAAAGCCCTTTATCATACATGCTTAGGATCAACAATGCAATATTCAGCTCTTGGAACTAGAACAGCAGTGGACCATGTGTATATTGTAATGTGTCTGGGCACCACCACAGATTGGCACTAGGAATCAGAGATCACTACCTCTGTTACTAAGGGCCACTCACAGTTAAGTAGTATCAGTACTGACAGGGTCAGATGCTGGTCTAAGGCTTCCTATGTGGAGCAGAGGGGCTTGGGAATCATTCTCCACTTTTACTATTGTTTGTCCAAAGAATGTTTTTGTCTAGGCTGCTTTTTATTCTGGATAAGCATGTGACAAATCTGTGTTTGTGTATGTATAAGGATTAAGAACTGTTGAACTGTGAGCTATGAACACAAATTCCAAAAGTCTTGGTATTATTTTCTTGGAGAGTGGAGCTGATCAATGATTACACTGTAAAGACAAAATAGAGATAATTATTGCAGCATAAAAACACATTTGAAGCCTTTAAGAATGTATGCAGTTAGCTGGGCAGTGGTGGCGCACGCCTTTAATCCCAGCACTTGAGAGGCAGAGGCAGGTGGATTTCTGAGTTCAAGGCCAGCTTGATCTACAGAGTGAGTTCCAGGGCAGCCGGGGCTACACAGAGACACCCTGTATCGAAAACAAAACAAAAACAACAACAAAAAAATGTATGCAGTTCTAAGCTAGGAACGGTGGTACTTACCTTTAATCCCAGCAACCAGGATGTTTTCTGAGACATGATCTTGGAATGCACAAGCCAGCTCTTAACTCAAGCTTCCCAAGTCCTGGTATGTTTATGAAATCATGCACAGATGGTGTGCTTTAAACAGAACTTTTGTCACCAGGTCTGTATGACAATGGTTGCTGCACCTCTTTGGGGTCCGTGCAGAAAACTTAAATACTAAAAAATGTAATTTTCTTTTTGCTTTTTCTTGACCCGAGCACCAGTTCCTGTGCAGTGGACTAAGGTTGAACAAACCTGTTGTATTTTCAGCTCCTCTCCTTGTTAAAGGATCCTGTCAGGCACCCTTGTTCTTAAGGTTTTTATTGTTAGTGTATAATAGTGTATATGAGTTTAGGCTGGCAGACGTAAGGTCAGGAACAACTTTCCAGAGTTTTTCCTTGTAAGATGGGTTCTGGGGTTCAATCAAGTCAGGTTTACCTGCTGAGTTACCTGGACAGCCTGGATTTGTACTTAAGTTTCAAAACTGGTAATTCTTATAGCAAGCAATGAAAATGATAGCTAACTATGTCACTTTGTTTTCTGTTGAGATTATAACCTTATAATGCTAATATTCTTACATTAGAAACCACCTCTCCAGTCCCTACATTTTGAGCAGAGTAATCCCATGTATTGCTTCCATGAAGCTCCTTGAATTTACTACCCTCCAACATTGTTTTATTCACTTGTTACTAAGCTCTCACTACACATGTACCAGACACACCAGACACAGCCAGGCCCACATTTTCAATTACCCGTACTGGAACTGTAAGAAACAAATGGATGATCTAACATTAAGGTTTCACCATCAAAGAGATTCTTTAAATTCATGTATTTTCTTAAAAGATTTTTTTTTTTTTTTAATTTTTGAGACAGGGTTTCTCTGTGTAATCTTAGCTGTCATGGAACTTGCTCTGTAGACCAGGTTGGTCTCAAACCCAGAGATCTGCCTAAAGGTGTATTCACCACCACCCAGACCAAAAGAGATTTTACGTGCTTTATGTGTGCCTGGTACCCAGAGGACAAAGGGATTAGATCCCCTGATAAAGGATTTACAATCCATAGTCACCTCTCCAGCCCCTTAAGTTTATTTTACAAGTATTTTGAATTAAATGGGATAAGGTACTTTTTCAATGTTGAGATCTTTTATTTTTTGTGATAAGGCTTACATTGCACATGCTGGTGTCTATCCTACTCCCCCAGCCTCCTCCGTGCTAGGTACTACTAAATTAGCCTTAACTGGTCTTGGGGACAATAATGAGAATAATTACTAGAATTAAGGCTCCCCCTGCCCCTGACAGGCTTTTTGTATAGTTCTGGCTGTCCTAGAACTTGCTCTGCCCAGGATAACTCAGAGATCCACCTGCCTCTGACAGCAAATCCTAACAAGTGCTGGGATTAAAGGCATGCACTACCACCGCCCAACTCAGAACTAAGGCTTAAGTTACATTATTTTCATGTATGAAATTATCAATGAACATACGGCATTCTATTCAAACTTTGTAGCCAAGGTTTTAAATCAGGGGCTTATAGACAAGTGCCTCAAAATTAGTTATAACTTAATTCCTTACTTTTAGTGAGTTATATTAAAATCTGAATGTAATCTGGGAGAAGAGGAAAGGATGAATGGATTAAATTCTCTAATAAAATTTATAGACTTCATATACAGAGCTTGGTAAATTTCCGTATGTGTTTGTTTCTATTTGTACTTTCTATAATAAAGAAAAAATCTGGGCTGGAGAGATGGCTTAGTGGTTAAGAGTTCAACTCCTAGCAATTGTTCACAGCTATCTGCAATGGGATCGGATGTCTCCTCCTGGTGTATCTGTAGACAGTGACAGTATACTTATATAGATGAAATAAATAAAATCTTAAAAAAAAATAAGGAAAAAATACCACTGTAAACAAGTTACACCATTAGCAGCAAATATGACTGTCCTGATTGAAGTGCATTTTCTTATAATATTGCTGCAGGTAGTTTAAAATATGTCTGCTAGACACTAGTTGAGGCATTGTTGACAACCTAGAGTTGAAAAAACCATTTCTCTGTAACAATTAAAATTTTAACATTTTAAAAATTACTTTCTTCCTAAATCAATCCACTGTACTTTAAGCATTTAAAAAGTTTTTTTTTTTTTTTTTTTGAAGAGATCTCTAGACTGCAGATCAAAAAAGAAATCCTTGACACTGAAACAGGCTATGTCATGACTTAGTGGGAGGGACATAGGTATCATTGTATCCAGGTCCTTGAGCTCAGTACACAATTGTTATTGAGTCAAAACTTTACAATTGGCTCAAACTTTGGTTCAAATGTTGACACTTTTAAGTATCAATATAATATTATATGGCAGCTTCTTACTCAACACCTTTGTTTTAATGACACTTTAAAACAATACCCCTTCCCCCATTTACAATTTTCCTAAAGTAATTATATATGTACTCATTGAATCTAAACAACACTTATTTATGTAGTTGGACAATATGCTTCACTGAATATCAAATGCTCTGGTATCTGTCTTGGAATTGTAACAAGGATAAGGCATACTGGGAGCTAGGCTTACAAGTACGAGTTAGGGCTAGACATGTAACTCATTGGCAAAGCAAGCACTTGTTTGCAAACACAAAGCCATAGGGTCAATTCAGGTGTCTGGTAGGGGCAGGGCACTCAAGTGAATTAGGACCATCTATATGGAGAAATCTGACTGTGGTGGCAAATTATTCATGTTGGTGTTTTCTGTTGTTTTGGGAGACAGGATCTCATTATGTAGTCCCTGCTAGCCTTGAATTCAAGAGATCTGTCTGATTGTCTCCCTACTGCTGAACTTATATGCTAAAAACAATTTAAAATTTGAAAATGATTCAGACCTCACTCCCTAGTGCAGGAATGGAGGATCTAGACACTAACAGTCTTTTTTCCACTTTGGATTTTGGAGTTCCCATATACCTGCCATTCTTTAAGCAGGCCACTTGACCTGCATAACTTTAGCTATCTGTACATCACATCTCCCATATGGGTAGTTATTTAGATGCTCTCATTATTTCAAGCTTTAACGGTAAATCTTTCAGTTAACTGTAAATTGTATATGCAGAGAGTTTACATATTATATAGGGTATCACTGAATATAGTATTGATGGCAGTTAAAACTGTAAGAACATGGATTTATAATATGGAAAGTCAATTTTTAATGCTTAAAAGTGGTAACTTCTAGTATTTAGTGAATCTTAGTGTAAAAAGTTGCTTTTCCCTCAGTTTGTGTCCTAAGATCATACACAATACTGCCTTTGGGAATATTAAACACTTTTTCATATACTTCCTTAATTCTTTGCAAAACTCAATGAAGTAGGCATATAATTCTTATACCAGTAAAACCCAGAATCAATATGTCAACATCATATGAAAGTGAGACTCAAACACATCCTTCTATTGCTAAAGCCTACACTAAATGACAAAGCCAACTTTCTGCTGATCAGTTGTGACTATAGGTGTGTACTTACCTACCATGATGTATAGTAGTAGAAATGGCTCGACAAACACTTTAGTTTGACATCAATCAGCATACATTTTATCATGCATGTCCAGTATTACTACAGGAATTACTTCCCATGTCAAATACCTAAGACAATTCTGTCATAGAAGTGTCCTCTGAAAATTTACTTACCTCAACCATGACAGGCTGTCAGGAACTCATTTTTATGTCAGCATGGTGCATGGGGTGCATGCCTGTAACACCAGCACTAGGGAGGCAGAGAGAATGGGATCTCTATGAGTTCAAAGCCAGCCTGGTCTATACAGTGAGTTCTAGGGCAGCCAGGCAAGGCTATGTAGAAAGATCCTGTCTCAAAGAAAAACCAACTTATTTCTACTTAAGCTACTTGAAATTTGTTCTGGATGATCACACAAGTATTAGTTACCTAATTAGCTTAGCAGAGAAAAAAGGGTGGCAAGGTGGATCAGTTTGAGGCCAGTCTGGTTTTCGTAGATAGCCCCAGGACAGCCAGAGCTATAGAGAATCTGTCTCTGGGGGGAAAAAAGGTGGTGGTGGGGAAGGTATGTGCATATGTGCGGGCCAAGTGTCTTCTGAACCTTGATTTCTAGTTTTTCATTTTATAGAACTCTTACTGTCTTTGCTGTTTTTCTTCATTTATCCTTCCAGTTAAATCTCTAGAGAGAACAGGTAAGTAATGAGATGAGAATAACTTCAGGCAAAGTAAAATTTGATTCGTAACGGTTAGAATTGGATTTATGACATTTATAGAGGGCCATGCAGCCTGTGAGTTGCTTTCTCTTTTTCGTATCTGCACAATCACACATTTCCCAAGTAATCTAATAAATTCAATCATTAAGGATTTCTCTTGTCAGTAAGAGACCAGTCACATTCACTGAACATTTAATACTCTCTCCAATAATGGTTTTAAAGATCCCAGTTGGGTTTGATGTGCATTAATTAGCGTAAATATCATGCTTTGGGATGAAATGACTCAGTAGGTAAGGTTCATGGTCACTGCTTATGTCTTTTTTTTTTTTTTTTGAGTAGTGTCATAAAAAATTCACAAACACAAATTTGGTTATATAGGCAGACAAGACTTAAAAATGGCAATCATGAAAAGAAAACGAATTGAATGAAAAAATTTCCTGTGGTTTGACAGGAATTCCCCACACACTCCAGGCCGGGCTCCAAGCCATCGTTTCCCTCCTTCAACCTCCACAGTGCTGGGCTTTACAAAGAAACCCAAACCACTGAGTATCATGCAAGAAAATTTCTGCCAAAGTATTTCAGAGATCCTTTTCTTTGCTGTTTTGGCTGGGATTCCTAGCAGAGTGTAAGTTTAAATGTCCTCCGCCTCCTTTAGGCCGTGACCACTGTGCACCGAGTAAGGATTGGGCTTCAGTTTCTAAGAGGGGATTAAGAAAGCTGTGAGATGATAGAGACGTTCAGTGGTTAAGAGCACTTGCTACTTTTGCAAAGGATCAAGTTATTCCCAACACCCACAAGGTGGCTCAAAACCATCTATAACTCTAGTTCCAGGGCAATCTGAGGCTCTCTTCTGACCTCTGTGGGCACCCTAATAGGCACATACTTGATGGCAAATACCCAAGCATATAAATCTTTAAAAATAAGTAGGTTGTTGCTTCTAACATTTAAAATAAACCCTTTTAATTCTGTCTGCCCCTACCAATATTTATCTTCCAGAGATTCCAACCTCTTATCTTTATTTGGTACCTGTTTTTTCTATTCCATTCATTCAGTCCTTAAACCCTGAAATCTGGTGACTCTTCACTACATTGTTAATTCAGAGTTTATATGAAAAATAACAAAATAGTAAGCCTCCATGGGGAAACAATGCCAGCTTGGGGAAAAAATGCTCAGGAACCATCTCAAAAACAAGAAGAAAGCTGAGTTTTAGAAAGACACACAAACATGAACACTGAACAGAGAACAGACTCAGGGACTAAAATTCAATAAAGGTATAATGCCCAGCACGATAATCATACAGAAAAAGAAAGCAATCAAGGTAAGTATGCATGACCCTTAAAGAATTCTCAACTGTGATAGTGTTGTATCATGTAATTGCCAGTAACCTACGCTACAAAATAGTGTGTTTCCAGTAAAGGCCACTTATTACATACAAGAACATGCTATTTACCTGCAGTACTGCAACTGTAATTGAAGTACTCCAAGACAACATTCCCCACAAGGAGCTCTGCAGAATGCCACTTTAGGAGACACAAATCCTTCCACAATTATTTCCTTATACTTACAAGCATGGTTTTGCATAGCTTTTTGTATAATCGTGTTGATTGCCCAAACTCTGAGCAAACTAAAAACCACTGGCCTGCACCCTTTATATAGGTAAGTCTATATATGTGAATTTCATTTCAATAAAGCTGCATATAAAAAAAAGATACAACTCAGAGGATTACAGTTTATAGCAAGATCACACAGACAGTATCATCAAACATTCTCAAAGACCTATGAATGTATACCTACTTACATAATTGGCTGCAGTTGAGCATCTCTGCAGACCTGAATTTCCGGAAATGGTTATATTCATTAACACATACAGCTTATCAACATATATTCTTGCAAAGACATGTTTTCTAGTGTCCTTTAGTTATCCAAGCCTGTTAAAATCTGAGAAATAAGATAGTAAGATAAAGAAACCTTGCTTTTCTAGGTAGTCATTAATTAGTATAAATCTGATGTCATTTAGGTTTTTTGTTTGTTTTTCGAGACAGGGTTTCTCTTGTGTATCCCTGGCTGTCCTGTAACTCACTCTGTAGACCAGGCTGGCCTCCAACTCAGAAATCTGCCTGCCTCTGCCTCCCGAGTGCTGGGATTAAAGGCGTACGCCCCCACTGCCCAGTGTCATTTAGATTTCAAATTTTCAGAATCATTTGTTCTATTTACCTTAAGCCACGTAGGAAATCCAGCAGCAAAAATCTATGGGAAAGAATGTCTACAGTATAAAATACTTTAGCTTCCTTATTATCTAAAATGAAGTGAAGATTTGCTTCAAGGGGAAAAAAAAAAAAACAAACCTAAAAACCCCCAAAACCATATTTACTAAATCCAAATGGTGTGCCTATCTGTATCAACGTAAGGAAATAGGTAGTATGGCATTTACCATAATGAAAGAGGAGGTCTGAAAGATACATTTTTCTTTTTTTCTGGTAAAATGTTTTCCCTTAAGTTTCTAAAGAATATGAAAAATTTTTCTACGAAGTTAAGACTTAATTTTTAGTCTTTCTAAAAGATGCTGATATTTTTTCCATGCATTTAGAGTTGACTATCCATTACATAGAAGATCCATTATATAGATGGCTAGAGTTCTTCAAAGTCCTCAATCACATACAAATTCTAGAACCCATTACATTATGTCGCCCCATTTTTCACACTATTTTCACTCATCCTGTTATTTTCTTTCAGTAAATCAGTCTTTCACATAACTCAAACTAAGGTTACTGCTCATATAAACATCTTATAAAAGAAAGATTCATTAGCCTGAACCATTTCTACATTTCAATCAAAGGGCAGAAAGGAAACGGTAAATATTGTTTCAACTACTTACCAACATTACAGGCAGAAGAGCTGTCATATTTCTTCAGACTTTTACATTGCTGAATTCACCAGAATGCCTTTTGCCACTTCTGTGGCTGTTTCTCACAACATAAGCCAAGTCTTTCTAACTACCATCACCTCCATATGTCTTTGAGGGTTCCTATTATGTTTTGGCAATTTTAAAAGCAGTCTGCCTAGCTTTTGGAAAAGAAGACCTACTTATCAGCAGAATTTTATTAATTTTTAACAGAGGCACAGTATGTATTTTCACCGATGCAAACAAACCAGTGCTGGGGATCCAATCCAGGGTCTTGACTGTGCTGTGTGAATCCTCACCACCGAGCTATACATCTCCTTCGCAAAGCCCAGGAGGGAAAAATAAAATACACAAATTATTTGTATCAGAATTTTTATCTTTTCAGAGACCGTCAGCAGGTCTTTTGGCATCTTTCTATAGTGAACTTCAGAACCTGAAAAACAAACACAGTTACTGTTTTAGTTACTGGAGAAAAGGTGTAATTTGAGGAGTAAATGGACTCAAAAGTTCTTTAAGTGATCTGAATGCATTTTCATTGGTAAGGGTACCAAGTGAGTAAGGGAAGGGGATGATGAATATGTTAATTAACGTTATCTGCATGAAGATGTCACAATGAAACACATTATTTTGCACAATTAATATAGGTAACAAAAGGATAGTTTTCCACGGTTCTCAACTTCGAATATTGTTTTAGCATAGTTCATTCAGCGTTTGCCGGGTAAGATTGTTTACTTGCAGTCCCTTTTCGTTTACTTTCGCTGGTGGGGTAAGAAAGATTAGGTGCTAACTTCTTTTGGTAGATCCTTCGTTTGTCATTTTCTGGGCCAAAGCTACCACCCTTCGAGATCACTAAAGATTTCTTTGAGATCTACTAAAGATTTCTTTGAGGCCCTTTGCAATTCACGACGGAACGAAAATTTAGTGGTGGGGGGGTGGGGTCCGATACTTGAGGAAACGATCATGAGGGATGGAGAAAAATGAGAAGACAAAAAAACAAAACACAAACAAAAAAACCCCAAACAACTAACCTAGGTTTAACTCTACTCATAGGGTTAAAGCGAGCTTTTCGTCCTACAAGCGCGAAGACCGTCGTCCCGAGACCCCACACCACAATAAAGAAATCTTTTGCCCAGAGAGTCTCCCTAGGAAGTCTAAAGGGTCCTCCACGCTCAGAAGTAAAGCGAGTCCCTGTGTCCCCGGGTAGCGAGGCCTTCTTAAACCCCTGCGGGTTGAGGTTCACTCCGACTCGCGATGCCATTTCTGGCTCGACAGCCCTGCCGGTCCCCAGTGTAGCCTCCGTCCAGTCCTAGCCGGTGCGCGAGGCTATCAAGTTATACATCCTAGCCTCACCATTCTCACCATGACACCTCTCAGCTCCACGAGCCGCCCGAAGCCTCGGCCAGCCGCAACACCACGGCTCCAATATGGCGGCCGGTCCAGTCCCTCTCTGGGCGCTCTGTCCAGAGCATCCTGGGTATTGTAGTTCCAGCTGTAGCCTCTCCGTCGCTCCCGGACTTCAAAGGACTACAGATCCCAGAGTGCACAGCTCTGGAGCATGGCTATTGGGGCCGCTCGGACAGAGGGATGATGTCATTGCAAAACCCTACTGCATTCATTGTGCTATGGTCTATCCACTCCCCGCCCCCCTGCTGCTGCTGCTGCTGGGCTCGCTATTGCCGCTCGCTCCAGCTGAGCCGTGAGTAGCAGCAGGACCAGGGCAGGGACTGACTCCAGTCCTTGGACTTAGGACACCGCAGCACCTTCTCTTGCGTGCGTGACTCATTCGTATATCAATTCTGTTTATGCCTGGGGTGGGGAGAAAAATCCCAAACCAGGTGAGTTGAAGTGATTTATTCAAATCGTTCTCCCAAGTTATTCCAACCGCTTAGTTCTCAAGGCTTTCTTTTGAGAAGATGGGGCCGGGATTGGGGGTATGGATTCGGGAGATTCTCACTGGCGCTGCTAAGAGCTAAATAGCTCTGTGCAATTTGGGTCATTGCAAAGAACAACTCCTGCAACCTGCCCCCGCCAGAAGACTGGTGCCTGCCAATTTCCTCGCCTCAACTCCCTTTAACCTTTTTGAGGCTGGCAGAGGGGGCTGGGCTGGGAAGGATGTTGGGAGGTGCACTTGGAAAACACGAGGAGGGCAAAGGTGGGGGACTGCAGTCCTGTCATTCCACGGCCCCAGTGCTGAGGTTTGAGTGGGAAAGGGTGATGTGTGGGGAGAAATGGAGACAGTGATTTAATGTGGCCGTACTTCTTGAGAACATTTGTGTCGTTTGGACTAGCTCACACTATTTTAAAGATGAGCATGTTTCTCTTGAGTCGCTAAGTTTCGTAGGGGTTTATTTTATGTTTGTATGTCTGTGTCATTTGTCTCGCCTTTTTCTAGTGATTTGAGGTGACAGTGCCCTTTAATGGTTCACTCTGTGCCAGTCAGAAACATTTCACGTGTCTAGGGAAGGTTCTTCTTCGGTTGCTAGAAGCAGCATTTTTGTTAAGCGTTTTTATTTTTTGTGTTCTCCCGACTGCGGGATTCGGGATGGTTTGGAAGTGAAATCTGTGCTTGTATGAGTGTTTTAAATTACATCGCAATGGGTTCTTGCCGCTGACAATGGTACTGTAACAAGCTGCCGTTTCCCGAGGCTTAGTCTCCACTCAGAAATAACGGTTTGCAGACGGAATCGATTAGGGAACCTGGGTGGTTTTTTTTTTTTTTTCACTTTAGGGAAAGGAAAAGTTAGATATGGTGTCACCCTTTACTGGACTTTACTGAAAGGTATCCAGGAACAGTGAACCCAGGGAGCATGGTAGTGTGCTGTTTGTCTGAATTTTGTTTTTCAACGAACTGACACATTTAATAAGGCAGGCAACATTCTGGATTGTATGATGCTGGCTATCAAGAGTTTCAGGGATGGACGCTGCAATAAATATGTTCCTTTGAGATAAACAGCTGGCTGGCTCCAGAACAGATGGGGCCAGTCTTAGCCGAGAGATATACAACCTTGGAAATGAATGGACTTTGGGTCAACCACACCCCCTTTAGGAATGTCAAAAGAAGGAGAAATGCCAGAATATTTGCTTAACTCCATAAGGCCTTTTCACAGCCTCCTCCAGCCTTAGAGGAAAAGTCATTACTGTCTGTCTTTAGCTTCTGTGAACCAATTTTATTCATTTTTAATTTAGATGCTCAGGTCTCCAAAGTTGGAGCTGCTGGGTGACACTTTGTTAAATGCTTCATGTCGCTGCATGCAAAGGACAGCCCATCCTATGGGCTTTGTGAGTGGAGGGATTTTTTGGGGGGCAATGAGTGGCAGTTAGATTCGGGGAAAGGTCAGCATGCTGTATTTGCTTCTTCCCATACCTTTGTGATGACACTCTGCCCTTCTCTTCTGTTCCTTTCTCTCTTTCTCTATCCCATTCACCTCTCTCCAGATTCCATTTTTTCCCTTGTCTATTTGTAGCGAACACTGCTCTTTCTCTCTGTTTGAGGATATCCCCCGTGTCAGGAGAGTATCACAGCTCCTTTACTAAGTCACTTTCCAAGCTCCGTACACCACCCACCACATCTTCATCCTCCCCATCCTTGAAGGATCCCTGGAGTTAGGGAATGTAGGCTACGTGTGGATCTTTATTCAGAGTCCTCTTTGAAGAGTTTCTGGCATTTTTTTCCCCCTTGGCATCTGTGCTTGGCAGGATGGCACCGGCCAGCCTGATCCAGAGATGGGATTGTACTTTCCATGGCAGATGTAACCTGGGCCCAGGAGCATATGGACAATGGAATGCAGGCCTGGAGCTCTTGTGCTCTTCCTTTCCATGGCACTGCTAAGTCCCCACGGTTTAGCAAACATGTTTTAATGCCTTACACACAATGCTCTCATCATTCCCAAAGTAGCTTCTGCTTCATTTAGTATTGGTGTTTCTTCCCTATTCCAGAGAGTGGTGGGAAAACAGTGCTTAGCAAGATGCTACAGGCAGGCAAACTGCTTGTTTGTGTTTTTGAAGGTCTTCTTTGTGGAAGAAAGAAGTTTGTTGTTCTGTGCTGCTCTCCCCAGGACCTAGGTGTGGTGGCAGCTGTATCTCCTCTTCCCTTAACCAGGAATTTAAAGGCCATTGTCCATTTGAAGTCTGCCTGTGTGACAGGTGGATAAGACTTCTTTTGTACCAGCTTGCAGTACTAATCCCCATTTCCTGCAATACTCCCTCACTCTCTGGGGGGTTTTCTGTGAGGAGGAGGAAAGAGATGAAGGTCAGATTAGCTGTCATTGCTGTCCTTATGACTTTCAAGAGCTAAGAGTTTCTTTCTGCCTCAGTGTGCACATCTAGAAAGGGACACTGAGCCTTGCTTCTTGTTCTCCTTGGCTTTTTGCTATAATCCCCCGTGGTAAAGCCTGAAACTTATTCTAACAGCAAATGTCAGTTGAGCAGGTATTGTGTGATGAGCTCTGTGGTGCATCAAGGAAGAGAAATATTCCCCCTGCATCGAAGTATTCCAGGTGTCAATACTTCCAAGCTTCTTCCCAGGGGTTTGCAAGATAGGATGAAAGTACCCAATATGACTTTTCTCCCCCTTTTCTGGTGTAACCAGGGAACATTTCCTGTAGGAAGTGGCATTTGAAGGGACTTTAGTAGTCAGACTTAATTTGAGTTGGCAATGGGAGTTGCTTTGAGGACAGCAATTAGGGTTTGTAGGTAGAAGGAACTGCACATTCAGTGTACAGAGAGAAGAGTGGTGGGTAGAAGACAGAGCTAGAAGAGGTGGGAGAGCCTGGAGCCTGGGCAATTTTGAATGACAAGGTGATGTTGGTCTTCATCCTCAGGGTAATGGCAACTTAGGAAGTACTTTAATTAGCTAGATGAATATCATATGTGGAATTACATTTAAAAAAACACCCCACAGTTAGCCAGATGGCTCTGTGGGTAAACACACTTGCCATATAAGCTGAGGACCTGAGTTCAGTCCCTAGAACCCGTGGTGGAAGGAGAAGACTGACTCCTAAGAGCTGTTTTCTGACTTCCATGTGTGCTGATGTGTAGGGGACACACACACACACACACACACACACACACACACACAATAAATGACAGACATTTTTAAAAGCTAGAGAAGAAATTGGGAGGAGTGTCTGGCCAAGTTGAGTTGGTGGAGATGAAGTAGCAGGTCGTTTCCACAGTCTTGGCAACAGGTGATGACATTTGACTCTTGGCGGAGACTGGAGAGACACTAGGTTTGAAAATTATAATTGTGTAAATGTATTATTGATTGATTAGACATGCGAATAGGAAGAAAAAGTAGAATATGGCTTGTGTTTTTCCTTTTTAAGCAATCCAGATGACTTTTGCAGAGAAAGAGAAAGCTGATTGGGCACCTGAGTTTGTTCAGGAAGGGGTGGGGCAAGGCTCTGGGTTCTGTTGAATTTGAGGCTTCTGGAACACACCTAAGATCTTTGTTTTATTCTTTCTATGGTTGTGTAGGGTGTGGCATGGTAGTCTAAAGAAGAGACATGTAAAGAGGCTAGGCTAGGGTACTACTTATTTAATGATGTATAATATTGGGAATGGCATATTCATTTTCAAGGTTTAGTTTTCTCATCTCTAAAATGGGTTTATCCCACGACAGTATACTAGTATTCAGATGTAGGTGCATCATGCTAGAAATGTAACACCAAATGAGATAGCATTTGCTTTCAAGAAATTTCTCTGAAGGGAGAAAGACATGAACAAATGGAAGGATGAATAATTCTAAGACAGCACAGCCCCTCAGGAGGCATTCGTTCTTGGAGGGTGGGAATTTAACGATGTGGCCCCCAGCCTTCAGCTCTAGAAATAAAGACAAGAAACAGCTCTAGGGAGGAAGTTCCCAGGCCTTGCACAAATTTAGAACTTTGTGTGCTTATTAACTGGATGGACTAACCTAGGTCTCTAAGGACGCTTTCTTCCTTCCTTTTTTTCTTTTATTTCTTTTTTTAAAGATTTATTCATTTATTATGTACATAATGTACTGCCTGCATATATGCCTGCTCACCAGAAGAGGGCTCCAGATCTCATTCCAGATGATTGAGCCACATGAGGTAGCTGGGAATTGAACTCAGGATCCCTGGAAGAGCAGTCAGTGCTCTCAACCTCTGAGCCATCTCTCCAGTCCCTCTAAGGATACTTTCTAAATGAAAAATTTCAACATATTGAAAGATACAATTTGTAATAATGAAATGTCAAATGTAAGTGCAACTACCAGATCATTTTCTGAGACTTATATAGTCTTTAAGATGTTTTATAGATAAGTTTTAGGGAAATTCAGAAGTATTTCAGTTCTGGTTTCTTTTAGGTCTCAACTTCCTAAGTTCAAGTTAGTTTCTTCATTCTAATGGCCAATAATATCCCCTAAAGCAATGGGCTTGAATTTTACAAATGAGCAAAGTCACACATACACCAGATAATACAATTGGGTGAACTACTTACAATATTTTTCTATAGTAAAGAAAGAATCTTTCTGAAGCATGAAAAATTCCCTAATGTATCTTCCCCCCTTGTTTTATTGCAAGGAAAGGTCAAAACACTACCATGTTATCATTACTTAGGAAATCATTGCTGTATTTTCTTATCTGTAGAGGAAATATGGCTAGTCTTTAAATGAACATTTCTTTTTTTTCTTTCTTTCTTTTTTTTTTTGGTTTTTCTCGAGACAGGGTTTCTCTGTGTTGTCCTGGCTGTCCTGGAACTCACTCTGTAGACCAGGCTGGCCTCAAACTCAGAAATCCGCCTGCCTCTGCCTCCCGAGTGCTGGGATTGAAGGTGTGTGCCACCACTGCCCAGCTAAATGAACATTCCTAAGTGAAGAGGAATTTTATGTGACCCACAGATAACTTATTCTTAGGTTCCTTTCCACAGGAGTCTAACCTTTGAAAACTAGGAGCCTCAAACTTAGTCTAACATAAAGGTTCTTGGGATTTTATTTTTCTTTCTTTCTTTTCTTTCTCTTTCTTTCTTTCTTTCTTTCTTTCTTTCTTTCTTTCTTTCTTTCTTTCTTTTTTTGAGACAGGGTTTCTCTGTATAGCCCTGGCTGTCCTGGAACTCACTCTGTAGACCAAGCTGGCCTCTAACTCAGAAATCCACCTGCCTCTGCCTCCCGAGTGCTGGGATTGAAGGCGTGTGCCACCACTGCCCGACATACCTTAACTTCTTTGAACCTGTTTTGTAGGAGGATTCTTGTGAAGATTAAATGAGAGTATATTTTCAGATTTATCATGTGTGTTTATAAGTGTGTGTGTGTGTGTGTGTGTGTGTGTGTGTATGTGTGTGTGTTTAGTGCCCTCAGAGGCCAGCAGAAGATGTCAGGTCCCCTGGAACACATTACAGATGTACACCACCAGGTATGTACAGGGAACTGAACCTGGGTCTTCTGTGAGAGTAGCAATACTCTTAACCACGACACCAATCTCTCTAGGCCTGAGAATATATTTTAAGCATCTGGCACTAAGCCTGTTATAATTGGTGTTCATAGTAGCTTTAATTTTTTTGAAAGTTTTTTTTATTTATATGAATGTTTGACAGTATGTACCATGTGTACGTACACACACATGTGTACCACAAGTACACCTGGTGTGTGCAGAGGTTGGAGAGGATGTCATCCCCAAAACTGGAGTTACTGATGGTTATGTGGATGCTGGGAACTGAACTTAGGACCTCTACAATGGCAAAAGTGTTCTCAACTACCGAGCCATCTGTTGAGCCCCGTGGTAGCTATTTTAAACATTACATTTATTGATAACTTTCAACATTTTATTTATTGGGTGGTGTCTATTTACTACTCACAATGACAAAAGAGAAATGGTGTAATGAGCCCAGCTGGAGCTCACATTGTCAGTGCTGAGTTGGAGTATAAACCGACATTTGCCAGAAATGTTTAACTTGCATCTAATCATGAGGAAATAATTAAACACATCCAAGTTGTGGAATGCACTATACACAGGAGCCAGCTTGTGATTGTGAACATTGTGAATGATTCATGGAATAGAATGAAAGGTAAACATTAAAGAAGGTTAAAGAGATAAGACAATGTAATCTGCCTGTAATCTTTGATTGAAGCCCTAAAACAAAAGAAAACAAATCTTATTATGAAGACATTTGGGGAAATTTGAATGGGAGTAGGACATTAGTTATCCATTAGATCTTTCTTGAAGCATGGTGGTCCCAGTGCTCTGGTGGGCAGATGTCTGAGTTTAAGGTCAACCTGGTCTACAAGAGTTCTATATAGCCAGGGCCAAACAGAGAACCCTGTCTGGAAACCAAAACAAAATAACAAGCAAGCAAACAAAAATAAATCCTTATTGGTTGTAATGAGTCTTTTGTTTAGTCCAGTGTGTGCTGCTGTTAAATGTTTTCAAGAGTGACACAGCAAAACAAAAAGGCATGTTTGTGAGGCATTTCTTGATTGATTAATGTAGGAGGGTCCAGCCCACTGTGGGCGGCACCACCCCCTAGGCAAGTAGTTCTGGCAGGTATAAGAAAGGTACCTGAACCTGAGTCTGGAAGCAAGCTAGCAAGCTGCCTTCCTCCCTGGTTCTGCTTCAGGTCCTGACTCCATTTTCTGCCTTGGCTTTCTTTTCCTAAGTTGGGTTTAGTCAGTGTCTTATCACAGCAACAGAAACCTAACTAGGACGTGTGTGTAAAATAGCTCTGACAAATTTGCATGTGCATAAGCACATAAATATATGCTGCCTGTAAGGTGCTAGCACCTCTGACTAAGCTAGTTCATAGCAATCATTCCTGTGATTCCAATGGCATTTTTAGGAAGAACTTCATTCTTGTCCTCATAAAGTCTTTCTTTTTGGTCAACTAGAACTTATGTTATTTATATGAGTATGCTGTAGCTGTCTTCAGACAACAGAAGAAGGCATCGGATGGGAATTGAACACAGGACCTTTGGAGGAGCAGTCAGTGCTCTTAACCACTGAGCCATCTCTCCAGCTCCTAACTAGAACTTATGTGCATAGGTTAAATACAAGGTCCTGTACTGGGTGTTCTGATAGAGAAACAAAGGTGGAGCTTTTCTTACACCCTACTTTATTCTGTGAGACTCAGTTCTTTTAGTAAGGTGTTCAAAAGGAGATTGATACACTACAAAGGTGTATTCTGTATGCTATCTCTTTCTTTCAATCCAATGTAGATTAAAAATATTTAAAGTACACTGATCAATTGTGTGTGTGTGTGTGTGTGTGTGTGTGTGTGTGTGTGTTTGGAGGCCAGAGGTTAGGATGTGTCTGGTGTCTGTCTTAATCCCTCCTCTCCTTATTTTTTGAGACTAGATGTCTTACTAAACTTGAAGCTTCACTAGGTTGTCTGGCCAATGAGTTCCAGGGATTCTCTTGTTTCCCCCCCCCCCATTAGTGCTAAGACTCTTGAATGTGCCTCTGAGTTAGCTTTTGATTCATTCATTCGTTTGTTTGTTTGTTTTGAGGCAAGGCTTCTATGTGTAGCTCTGGCTGTCATGGAGTTGTTTTGTAGACCAGGCTAGCCTCCCCCTGCCTCCCAAATGCTGGGATTAAAGGTATTGTGCTACCATGCCTGGCTAAGCCAGCCCAGCTTTAAAAAACAAAACAAAACTGCTCTTCTAAAGATCCTGAGTGTCTGAAGACAGCTACAGTATATAAATACATGCACACACACACACATATAGGAATATGAATGATGCTGAGGATTTGAACTCATGTCCTCAGGCTTCCACAGGAAATGCCTTACCAGCTGAACCATGTCTCTTTAATACCCCCTTCCAAAGATGCTTGGTCCAAAATCTAGTCAAGTATGATTCATACAGATATTTGTGGGGCTGGAGATATCTGTGGTTAAGAGCAGCTACTGCTCTTCTAGAGGTCCTGAGTTTGATTCCCAGCAACCATATGGTGGCTCACAACCATCTGTAATGGGATCTGATGCCCTCTTCTGGTGTGTCTGAAGAGAGCAGTGGTGTACTCATATACATTAAATAAATAAATAAATATTTTTAAAAAGATTTAAGAAAAAAAGATAATTGTGTCCTTTAGTTTATTTTTAATGTAAGATAATATCTTGTCTTCTTGTCTTGGTGTTAAGATCTTTAAATGGCTTAAGTTTGTTGTTCTGTAGGCTGAAATTGGAATTTTCTGATCCTTTTTTCATTATTAAATGTGGGTTAAGAATTTTGGTTGGATTTTTCAGCTGTCCCCTGTCCCCTTGCATCTTAGGGATATGTAGGGTCAGTTTGTCAGATCCCTGGTGACATGAGGTTTGAGCCCGTGGTTAAGGTAGAAAGTCAGGTCTTCCCGTGGAAAGGGCATCATACTGAAATGACCAGTATGAGGTTTCTCAACAATTTCCATCTAATGTTTTCTAAATTCCCTCCTCCTATATTTGTCATATGAGCAGTTAGCTTCCGACCTGTCCTTGTCACTTCCAACACCCACTACTGTCCCCCAACTGTTTGACTTCCAGTGATTATAATCGTTATCAGGTCCGATCATCTCAGATATAACCTATGAGATCTAGCTTAAATTTATTCTTTTAAAAAAAATTTTATTTATTTATTTTTTTAAAAAACCTACAGCCCCCAGTGTTCCCAGGTGGTCTCCCATCCAAGTCCTAACCAGGCCCAACCCTGCTTAGCTTCCAAGATCAGATGAGATTAGGTATGTTCAGGGAGGTATGGCCGTAGACTTAAATTTATTCTTAAAAGAGTGTGATAAGTAGGCAAGATGCTCATGAAAATAAGGAAACTAAGTCTTAGAAGCCACAAGTAATTGACAGTGTGATTAGTTACAGAGCCACTTAACAGGAGAGACCAGTTGCAAATACTGTATTAACTCCAGAATGCTTCGTGCTGCTCCACACATTGTCCTGGCTGTCTGGGAACAGAGTGTCATCTGTTGAAACCAAATTAAAGGATCGAGTGCAATCATTGCAGCACCTTGCTGATAGGAAATGATTGGAAGTGTGCAACAGCAGGGGACTGGATATGTTTACACAAGGGAAAATCTTTAAAGCTGCAAACAAGATTTTGGATTCTCTCTGAGGATATATGTATAGTAAGCGATAGAAGGAAGTGTGAAATATATTTTGTGAGGGATAATAATATTTTGAATTTGCACAAAGAAACCCTGGAAGGCTATGAAAAAATACCATGGTTGCTGGTAGAAAGTAGGTAATGGACAATGTGCGGATCATGGATAGTATATATATGTATATGTATTGAGATATTTTGATATACATATATTATGTTTGTGATAGGTTCTTACTCTGTAGCCCAGGCTGGTCTGGACTCATTTTGAAGCCCAGGGTGGCCTCGGACTTAAAACAATTCTTATGTCTAGTATTCTGCTGGGATTCTGTAGGTTGGAGCCACCATAACAAGTATAGAGTTTTGATTTTAAAAGTAGCTCTATTGAGATCACATAAATTGCCCCTTTAAAATATACAGTTTAATGTTTTTTAGTATGTTGATCAAGTTGTATAGTCAACTTTAAGATTTTTTGCATACCACAAAAACTTATCACAATCAAACTTAAGACTTTTTAAACCACCACCAAAAGAAACTTAATGCCTCTTTGCAGTTACTTGCCTTTTTCCACACCTCTACCTGCCCAGCTCAAGGCAGCCTCTATTGTACTTTCTACCCGTGTAAACTTTCCTATTTCAGTCATTTAAAATGCATGGAATTATACCATGTGTGGTCTGGTGTGAACGACTTTTTTCATTAACATAATATTTTCAAAGTTCGCCCATCATGCCCTCTGTATCAGTGCTGTGTAACTCGTTATTGTCAAATAATATTCAATTGTATGGCCATTCTGCATATTATGGATCCATTTATCATATTAGGCATAATTTGAGTTGCTTATATTTTTTGGCCAGTTTGAAAAATGCTGCTGTCAATATATATTTTACTTTTTTTTTTTTCCTTGGTTTTTCAAGACAGGGTTTCTCTGTGTCGCCCTGGCTGTCCTGGAACTCACTCTGTAGACCAGGCTGGCCTTGAACTCAGAAATCCACCTGCCTCTGCCTCCCAAGCTCTGGGATAAAAGGTGTGCGCCACCACTGCCCGGCTATATTTTACATTTTTAAGTAGTTATGTGTTTTGATAATTATTGTTCAGGATGTGGGACAGAGATATGGCTCAGTGGTTAAGAATACCCGCTGCTCTTCCAGGGGCTCTGGGTTTGATTCTCAGAACTTACAGAGAGGCTCACAACTATCTGCAATTCCTGTTCCAGGAAGTGTGACACTGTCTTCTCATCTCTTTGGACACTAGTCAAGCATGTGGTGCACATATACATGCACACAAAACACTCATATACATAAAATAATAAGTTATTCAAAAAGAGTTCCAGTTTTTTCTATTTCTATGCCAATATCTGTTTAAAAAAATCATTGTCTCTAGTCTAGTGAGTATATAGCACATTGATTTTTTTTTAATTGTATCAATACATTAACAATGTAATATCAATTCCAAAACTAAAATTAAAAAACTAGGAAGAGAGACTAGAGAGATGGCTCAGCAGTTAAGGGCTGTTCTTCAGAGGGACCTGGGTTCAATTCCTAGTACTCACATGGTGACTCACAACTCTATGTAACTCTAGTTCTAGGGGATCGAGAGCTCTCTTCTGGCTTCTGTAGGTACCAGACACTCAAGTACTGCACAGACGTACATGTGGCCAAGATACTTATCCTTATTAATTGTTTTTTAAAAGATGAATCCGAGAGAGAGAGAGAGAGAGAGAGAGAGAGAGAGAGAGAGAGAGAGAGGAAATAGGAGCTCAGAGAGAAGAGCTTCAGCCAGCTAGTTGAATGGATGGTCAGGTTGTGTGAGATAGTTTGAAGGCAGAGACAGTTCCCAGGTTTCCCCTTTCAGCTGGGCGTCCAAATGCACAGAGTTCCCTGTTAGGCTTTTTAGTTCCCCCTGGCTTTCCGTCCACCGGCACAATCTCATCCACTGCCTAAAGTGTAGAGGCTTCCTTCCGGTCTAAAGGGATGCCCCTCAGGATGCCTTAGCGGTCAGTAGGAAGAGCACTAGAGACAGCATGACTGATCACTTGACCTCAACATTGAGTGTCTCTCTGTCCTTCAGTCTCCTTTAATTTAGAAGTGTTCCAGTCTTTCCTACTTCACCTTATGTTTATCCCAGACTTTAAGACTAGGATTCTGTGGGCCATGAGGTCGCTTTGTGAGTTTCTTCTGCACAGGGTTAGGGGGTTAGATGAAGCTATTTCAGCCATGGTACCTGGTGTGGGAAACAGAGGGGCTTTATGAGAAACCTCAGTATGGGTACTTTTTTTTTTTTTTTTTGGACACAGGGTTTCTCTGTGTAGCCCTGGCTGTCCTGGAACTCACTCTGTAGACCAGGCTGGCCTCGAACTCAGAAATCCGCCTGCCTCTGCCTCCCAAGTGCTGGGATTAAAGGCATGTGCCACCACTGCCCGACTCAGTATGGGAACTTACATATGACTTTCCATTTATGTTTTGGAATCTTTAAGCTTAATGTCACTGGGTAAGTCTCATTTTCTCCAAAGTTTCCATTGTCTGTAGCAGGGGATGCCTGCCTCAGCATCTCCTCACAGATCGGTACTCATTAGTTGTAAATGGGCGGGGGGGGGGGGGCAAGCAAAACTTTATTGTTGAGGAAAATGGCAGACATCACTTTTGCTGAGTGACTAAGTTAATATCAATGATGAGGCAAAAAGACTTCTGAGAAAAACACCCCACTACTTTGTAGAATCCCTCCCTCAAATATATAACTGGACAGTAACCACAGGGCTTAGGGAGATGCCTTAGTGGGTAAGAGGCCCTGCTGTACAAGCATGAGGATCTGAATTTGGATCTTCAGCTCCTTCTTAAAAGTTGGGTCTGGTCGTGGATTGGTGTCATCCCATGCAATGGAGGGGCAGAGACAGATCTTTGGATCTTTGGGCCTTAATGGCCAGCTAGCATAGCTGAACTAGGCTTCAGGTTTCTTGAAAGACTTGTCTCACAAAATAGGATGGGGTGTGAAAGACTGGACTGCTTCTAAATTGAAGAATACTTGGTGACAAATATATACTAATACAATACACGGTCCTGGACTAGTTCTCAGATCAAAGACATTTTTCTCTTTGTCCACTGATATAATTTATATTGCTATAATGAATGCTCTTTGGACAGTGGGTAAAAATCAATTAAAGGTTGAAACTGGATTAGATTTAGGGTCAATATTAATTTCCTGATTTTGATAATCGTATTGTGGAAATAGGAGGGACTATTCCTGGCTTTTAAGAAGATACTGCATATTTAGAGATAAGGCGGTCCCTACAGGGGAGAAAATGATAAGGAAAAATGGGGTAAAACATTAACATTTGAGGAATTTGGGTAAAGTCATACATCCCAGCACTCTGGAGGCAGAGGCAGGAGGATCTCTGTGAGTTTAAGAAAACAAATTTTAGATAAAAGAAGAAAGTTAGAGGGGAGGTACCACCAGTAGAGTGCTATGTAGCTGTAAGGGTTAAACCCTACTCCGATCTTAGGATGTGCCTGACCTGGTCCATTGTGGTCTTCCTACAATGAGCAAGGCAAATGGTCACTCTCAGACATGATTTGGGAGGCGAAATGAACCTGTGTTTGGGGCTGGAGAGATGGGTCAGCAGTGGAAAGAAGGAAGGACACGCACACAGACACACACAGTTTCTATATATACATAAAATAATAAAAAATAAACATTTAAGTAATTTTACTTATGGTATATGGTGACAATATTGCTTTGAATGGAAATTGGGACTCATGCAGGAATGGTGGTGCACACCTTTAATTCTAGCACTCTGGAGGCAGAGGTAGCCTGGGCTTTGTGAGTTTGAGGCCAGCATGTTCAACATATCAAGGTTCAGTGGAGCTAGGGCTGTAGAGCAAGACCCAGTGTAAAAATTTATTCATTAAAAATAAATAAATAGGCTGGGCAGTGGTGACACACACCTTTTTTTTTTTTTTTTTTTTTTTTTTTTTTTTTTTTTTTTTTTTTTT
>JADRCH010000148.1:65776-105671 GCA_019843965.1 Rhynchomys soricoides | reverse complement strand
ACAGAGAAACCCTGTCTACACAAACAAACAAACAAACAAACAAACAAATTGGGACTCATGGTCTGACAGAAATGTCTACCTCATTTATAAATCCATTGACTTGAAAAACTTTAGAAAGTATGCACACCAAATCACTTGGCCACTGTAGGAAGAAATTATCTTAAGCCACCATTTTTTTGTGGAACTCTGATTGTCTCAGAAAGATTGTGGGAAATGGTCACTTTTGCCATTTGGGGAACTTTTGGGCCAGTACTAGCATTTGTACATCTGTCTCTTCTTTCTCTCATTCCCAGCCCCACACAGGTTCCTGTTTTGTCTTAGAGAGCAATTTTAATTAGCCATGCCAAACTTTAATTGTTTTTGGCAGACAAATGAAAGCTTTTCTGGTTAAGATTCAATAATTTTGCTTTCTAAGAGTTAACTTTGGAGCTGGGCAGTAGTGATGCATGCTTTTAATCCCAGCACTTAGGAGGAAGAGGCGGGTGAATCTCTTAAGAGTTAGCTTTGAGTCGGGCAGTGGTGGCACACGCCTTTACTCCCGGCACTCGGGAGGCAGAGGCAGGTGGATTTCTGAGTTTGAGGCCAGCCTGGTCTACAGAGTGAGTTCCAGGACAGCCAGGGCTACACAGAGAAACCCTGTATCGAAACCCCCCCCCCCAACAAAAGAGTTAGTTTTGGGAAGAATGCCACTAATCTGGAAAATCCAGGTTAACCTCAGAAGAAATTTGTATTCTCTGTGAACTGTGAATGGGCTGGGGAACTAAGCTTTTGAAAAAACTGAAAGAAATATGCCTATCTGAAATAATTATTTCTTTTTTGTCTTTTCTTCAAGCCTCTCTATATGAATGATTCAGTTTTGGTGAGATGGCTCAGAGGGTAAGGACACTTGCTGTCTACTTGCCATCTATCCCTGAGACCCATGTGATAGAAGGAGAGAGCCTACTCCTGCAGATGTCCTAATCTCTAAATGTGCACCATGGCATATGGGTTTATGCCCCTCCCCCATGTTCACATACATGTACACACATATATCACACAAATAAGTATACTTAATAAATACATGTAATAACTTTAAAACAGACTTAATTAACACACTAGAAAGAAACAAAGACTCTCAAATAATACTGATTAAAAATATTTATGAGGGAATGGAGAGATGGCTCAGTGGCTAAGAGTACTGGCTACTCTTGTAGAGGACCTAGGTTCGATTCTCAGCACCCATATGGTAATGCACAGCCATCTGTCACTGCAGTTTCAGGGTATCTGATGTCCACTGTAGTCTCTGCAGGCACCAGCCATGCTCATGGTGTACAAATAAAGATGGAGGTAAACCACCCAGATACATAAAATAAAAATTAAAATAATAAAATTAAAAAATACTTATGAGATTATTGGGCAGGCTAGATGCTAAGACAATCTTTAGTGCTCAAGTGCTTCTCTTTGAGGTGAGGAAGTCTCCACCTCCTGGAGCTATAGGTTTTATTTTTGTTTTTGAGACAGGGTCTCATGATATAGCTAGCCTTTCCTGGCTCGCCTGGAACTTTTAATGTAGACCAGGGTACCCTTGAACTCATAGAGATCCACTTGCCTCTGCCTCCACCAGGCTTGGATGGATTATTTCTGTAGGACTTGATTCTGTTTTGAATGTTACCTACAAAAAGTTTGTCTACTTTTTGCTTTTATAGTTATGGCTAAGACATGGTTGTATGTACAATAAACCATATTTATTATAACTTTATAGTATTGAACGCTTTTAAAATTTTTATGATATTCCACCCACTGGACTGACTAGATAAATTATGTCATTTAATTATGACAAAAATCTAAAGAGGATGCTTTATGTCTGAGAGCTTCAGGGGAATGCTTAAAATCGTATGACAGTATTGATTTCTACTACTAGATCTGTTTTGTACTAGTCAAATGGTAGAGTATACAAATTGTTAAAATGATACATTTTAGATTGGCTCTACCTTCCTATGATTAAAACCAACCAACCAACCAACCAACAAACAGATAACACACCTTGTCTTAGTACTTTGACCTGATACAACAAACTGACTGAAACTTGGAAATTTATAAACAATAAAAATAAATTTCTTTAATATTTTCCTTTAAAAAATATTCTTGTTGTGCAGTGGTGGCGTATGTTTTTAATCCCAGTACTTGGGAAGCAGAGGCAGGCAGATCTGTGAGTTTGAGTCCAGCCTGGTCTACAGATAAGTTCTAGGATTGCCAGGACTACACAGAGAAAACCTGTCTTAAAATATTACTTTTATTATTTGCTTTTTTTTTTTTGCCTGTAGTTTTTTTTCATTATTATTATTATTATTATTATTATTATTATTATTATTTTTCCTACTTTATTTACATTTCAAATGTTTCCCCCTTTCCAGATCTCCCCTTTGGAACCTCCCCATTTCCTCCCCCCTCCCCCTGCCATTATGGGGATATTCTCCCACCCACCTTCCCACCCACTCTCGTCCTCCCTCCTTGGCATTCTCCTCTACTGGGGGATCTAACATTCTCAGGCCCAAGGGCCTCTCCTACCCTTGATGGCTAACAAGACCTTCCTCTGTCGCATATGTGGCTGGCACCATGGGTCCTTCCATGTGTATTCTTTGGTTGGTGGATCAGTCTCCAGGAGTATCAGGGGGGTCAGGCCTGTTGACACTGTTGTTGCCTCCTTGGGGATGCAAACTCCCTCAGCTCCTTCAGTCCCTTCTCCAAGTCCTCCCTTGCTATATAGCTCAGGTTGACCCAGAACTCACTATGGAGCGCCCAAGTTGGTCATGAATTTGTGCCATTCCTTCTATCACAGCCTCAAGTGCTAGAATTACATATGTGTGCCACCACACCTGGCAATACAAATTTCTTTCTTTCTTTCTTTCTTTCTTTTTTTATGTTATTTATTTTATGTATGAATGCTCTGCTGCATATACATCTGCTTGCCTGAAGAAGGCATCAGAACCCCCATAGATGGTTGTGAGCCACCAGGTAGTTGTCAGGAATTGAACTCAGGACCTCTGGAAGAGCAGTCAGTGCTCTTAACCACTGAACCATCTCACCAGCTCCAACAAGTTTATTTCTAAGGTACTGCAAGCTGGGAGAGCAAGGTAAGGCACTGGCAGGTATCTGCAGGTGGCTGCCTTCTGCCCCCAGGATGATGTGTATTTCCATGTGTTCATATGCCAGGGGGGTGAACTTGCTCTTCAGGTACTTTTGAAAAGATTTATTTATTCTTATTTCCTAAATTATGTATGTGTGTGCATGCCTTTTGGGCATGTCTATATGAGTCCTTTTGGCCCAAAGACACCAGAAGACATTGTTAGATCCCTTGGAACTGGAGTTACATGTGATTGTGAGCTGCCTGGCATGGGTGCTAGAGCCTGAACTCAGGTCCTCTTGCAAGAGCATCAAGTGCTCTTAATTACTAAGCCATCTCTCCGGCCCCTTTATGTACATTTTTAGGTCACTAATGCATTTATGAGAGCATAAGGCCTCATGGTTGAATCATTAATACTCTTAACACCATCTGCACTTAAACTGCAGTTTCAATGTAAATTTTGGAGGGGACCTAGCCATTCAGACTGTAGGATGCTTCACTGTGTAGTGGAAAGTGACCTTTGAGACAAGGAAGGACTAGTGAGGTCACATGGATTAGAGATCCCTTCCTCCTTCTCTGTATTAGTCACTTTCTGCTATGGTGCTAGAACACTGTAACCAAGGCAACTATAGAAGAAAGAGTTCACTTTGGCTTAGGGTACCAGAGAGCTAGAGTCTCAGTGGCAGGGACAGCATATCAGAAAGTAGCAGGTGTGGCAGCTGGAACAGAAAGCTGAGGGCACACATCCTTTACTGCAAGCATGTGGCAGAGCATGAACTAGCAGTGACGTAGGGCTTTAACCTCTCATAGCCCATTCCCAGGGATGTACTCACTTCAGCAAGACCACACACCCTAAACCTCTCCCAATTGTACCTCCAACTGGGGGACCAAGTGTTCAAATATCTGAGCCTGCAGGGGGCATTTCTCATTCAAATCATTATGACACATGACAGTGTAAGTCTGGCTAGGCAACAGAGGCTGGGTAGTTTTTATGTCACTTGAGGACAGTTGGGAGAGCAACTCAGAGGAAGGGAACAATGAGTAGGGTTGGCAGAGATGACTTTGAAGAGTACCTTTAACTACGTTCTAACTCTACCAAGGAAGCAGTGTCCAATTATACGGCTCTATAAACACAGGTAACCTTGCCACCTTCCAGGTTGGCAGAGAGTTAAAAGCAGAGTCCAAAACCAGGTTTGTGATGTTGTGCTGTACTGGACAGGGACTTAGTCATGATTCACTCAGTAAATGTTTGTTTAGCACGTAGTGCTGGTACTTTGCTAGGCACTTTATGTATGTTGGCAGATTTAATAGCCACAAACAACTTGGGAGCTATTAATAGCCCAGTTAACAGATGCAGAAATTATGACTCAGATGAAGTAACTTTGCTGGAGGTCACATGACTGGCAGGCGGCAGGAACAAGGTGATACCTGGAGCCCATGTATCCAGTAAGCCACATGGTCACTCTGTGGGCTAAGTGTGAGTTGATAGCTGCCTTTGAACTCAGTCACAATGGCAGGTGACTGCCACCACTTGTCATCTTCTTGCTACTGTTGAGGGCACCTTGGATGAGTTATCTGACATCCTTGAGACTCAGTTTCCACATCAAGAACAGATTATCTGTATTAGATCAGATCGTTTCTAGTTTCTCTTGGTCTCACTGACTGCTTTCTGCCATATGGTAAAGGGTACTATGATTTGAATGTTGGTGTCCCATCACCTCTAATTCATTAACCAAACATTAATATCTGCTATACCACCAGCCTCTATAGACACTAGCAAGTGAGATTTGGTAGAATCTTGCCCATAAGGCAGTTGAGTCTAGCAGAAGAGATGCATCATACCCTTTGGTCATAGGGCCAACACTGGTGAACATGAAGGACCTTGGAACACAGAGGTCAGGCACCAGACTCTTTTTTGGATAGGAGGATGTTTTGAATAAATGACCCCACAGACCAGGAAGATGACTTGGGAGACCACAGAATCTCACCCTTCTTGTCATTCTCATAGTACATATTTAATAAGCGTTGGTAAATTCTGAGCTCCCTTTTATCTTGTGTTAAGTCTAGTTGAATTTGGCAGTTAAATGTAAGTGTTGAGGGTGAAGAGATGGTTCTGTGGGCAGGCAAACTCAGAGTAGAGACAGGCAGAGCCCAGCAGCTTCAGGTTCAGTGAGAGACCCTGTCTCGGAAAGTAAGGTGGAAGGTGAGAGAGGACAGCGGTCGTTTTCCCTTGGGCAGGCATTTATACGGGTAGACCTGAAGACACAGGTGCACACATACCACACAGACACATAGACAAAGGGTAGGTGTCTTCAAAGTGTTTCTCTTGTATTGGAGAAGGATTATAAAATTGGAGAGAGATCTGGTGGCGAAAGTATTCTAAAAGGAATTAGGAAGCCTGGAGCAGACTGGTAAGAGGCCCAAAGGGCTCAGTTGTTTGAGATGTTCACAACTAAAGTCACAGATGGTTGTGTTTCATAAAAGTTAATGAGATGTCCAGATCCTGGGTAGAGTGCATGATCCTCTCATACTGAGGACTGGTGAAGTACTAAGAATTACTGAATATTGGAGTTCTGATTCCGAAGGAGTAATGTAGAAGCCGGGGGTTAGTCAGCTACTTTATTAAGTAGCTACTAAGCCAGGCACTGTGTTACAGTATTTTTTAAAAAAGTGTTTACTTACTTAAATTTTAAAGAGGTTTATTTTATTTTTATTTTATGTGTATGAGTGCTTTGTTTGAATGTATGCAAGTATACACATGTATGTCTGGTGCTCATGGAGGCCAGAAGAGGGCGCTAGATCCTCTGGGACTGGCGTTCCTGACAGTTGTAAGCTCGCGTGTGGATGCTGAGAAGGGAAACTCAGGTCCTCTGAAAGAGCAGCATGTGTTTTTAATCGCTGAGCCATCTCTCCAGCTCTCTCTCTCTCTCTCTCTCTCTCTCTCTCTCTCTCTCTTTCTCTCTCTCTCTCTCTCTCTCTCTGTGTGTGTGTGTGTGTGTGTGTGTGTGTGTGTGTGTGTGTTTGTCTGTGTAAGTTTATGTATTAGAGCCAAACTTGGGGCTGGAGTTCCAAGTAGTTGTGAGCTGCCTGATGTGGGTGCTGGGAACTGAACCTGGGTACTCTTAGCCACTGACCGTGCCTCAGCCCCTGTACAATGCTCTTTCTTTACACCCACAACTTTATTTTTCCTATAGTTCTGTAAGGTACTCTCCTTTTCCTGTCCAGCTAACCGGAGATGGCGCGGTAGATCAAGACCATGTTTGTCCAAGTCTTTGTTCTTCTACTCTGTGCTTCTTCAGGGACCTAAGCTTTGTGTTTCTCAAGGAAGTGAGTCCCCTTCACCCATGGAGTCTAAGAGAGCAATGATAGTTATGTGATATCAGTTCTTGAAGTTTGCTCACTTGCTAATGCGAAGGGATTGCTGCTCCTGTTTTCTGTGTTATCCTCTGAGGTGGCAGGTGACACTCAGCTCCCGAGTGTCAATTGCTCTCACTAGATCATTAATAGCTTTTTTTTTTTTTCCTCTCCCAGTTAGTATTTGCCAGTTAGTGTCTTAGAATTGTCTCATTACAATCATCTGAGAGAATGCTCGACGAGGCCAGGTAGGTGTAATGATTTGATCCTGACTCTTTCTCTAAGGGTAATTTCCACGTATTCTCCAGATTATATCTTTTAGTCCCTAAGAAACTTGTCTCCTTGTCCTCAGAGACCTTGAACAAAATTCTGGCTGGACCTTTGTGTGGTGTCAAGGTCTTTGACAAAGGTGTCAAGACTTCCGGTCCTTGGATTCTTCTTTCCTCTCAGGAGCCTTGGTGGGCCTACTATCTAGTCAGGGAACATTTTTCCAGCAGACTTTGGAGGCAAGCCACACATCTATCATAGGCCTTTCAAACCCTCTAGAAAGTTCTGACATGTGGCTTTATGAGACACTGAAAACCAACTGCTAGCGTGTTAATGAATTGTGGGTATTGGGCAGACTCTTCTCCAGGATTGCCTGTGCTTTAGTCTTCTGAAGTGTGGGCTGTGATGAAATGGAGAGAGGACCAGAGTTCAGGAGGTTGGAGCCAAGACTTGGCTCAAGTCACTGATTCTAGGTTCTGTGGGCATCAAACTGCCTGTGCCTGTTTTCCTAGTTGTAAGTGAGGGCTGGTGACAACCCCAGCTTCATTTGGTTGTTCTAGAAGTCAGAAAAGTCATCATGTAGTGTCAAAGGGCTTAACAAGCCCATGGAATGTATTTTACTGTGTTACCATGCTTTTTGTTGCAGACCAAATTTGGCTCCTTGAGAGACCATTCTGGAACCTGCCTAGCATGCTTTCTTTATCACCACTGGCCCAAGCGCTATCATTGGCCAGAATAGCTTTTCTGGAATCACTCTGCTGTTTATTTGTAACCTTCTCATTAATTGGCTTATAAACGCTGTCAAGCTCTGGTGACTCTTTGCAAACATTGCCTGGGCTCCTACCCTCATACCCAGGACTGTTTACCTCAGCCTCATGACTCAAATTCTCGGAGTTGCGTCTGGATGTCTTTCCTGGTAAGTTCTGGGACAGCCCCAGAGGCTACTTATGATTAGTGAGCTTTACCATGCTTGCCAGGATTCTGGATGATAGCTCCTGACGGCATCAAAAGAAGGAAATGCTAAGTCAGGGCTCTTACAACTTCATGCACATTCCTAAGATTGAAGAGGATGTGAAAAAGGGCAGCTTACAATGGTGAGCTTAGAGCTAGGAGGCCCTAGAAACAGGAAAGGGTCTTTGTGTGTCAGTGTCATCTTCAATTGGAATTGTCACCTTGTTCTGAGGAAGACATTTGGGGACTGGCTTATATTTCCATCTTCTTGGCATTTCAGATGCTTGCTATTTATCTTGCCTGGCTGTAAGAGCTCTCAAAGCATCAGTGAAGGAAACCTAACTCTTCCTTGAGCAAAGAGGGAACCTCCCTCTCCCCAAGAAAGGACATTGAGGTATTTATATCTGTCAGAAGAATTGACTGAAACTAGGATGTATTAGAGAAGTTAATTGTGGAACAGCCCCATGTTAACCAGGTAAACCTAGCTGTTCATTTGTCTGCCTTCAAAGTTCCAGGAGGCTAGGCTCCTTTTTTGTATGTGTCCTCTCCAAATTCTGAGTTTTCCCCTCTGAATGTGAAGTTGGAGAAGATCCCCCGTGGAAAGTTTTGATGAACAAGGGGTGGGAATGTTATCTTGCTTGTGTTTTCATTCCACTGTCTATAGTCAAGGTGTGGTCTCGGATTAAAGAGTACTGAAAATATGTCTTGCGTGCCTAAGAAGGGGGAAACCGGGTTGGTTGGGCACTTAAACTGGGTTTTCCAAACTGTCAAGATTCTGTTCCTTGTCTTTGTTTCTTTCTTGTGTGGCAAGAATCACAGCCACTGAGTTCCCCTCTTTATTTCTAGGCTTGCAGAAAATTGAGCGCAATGTAAGTGATCGTTCCAGTTCCTTTAAATCTCACTATTGTTATGAGCAAAGGGCTGACCTATACTCTGATTGGGTCTTGGTAGAATATCTCAAAGAGTAATGATTGGTCTAGTTTGGATCATGTGACCATCACTTGGCCAATCATTGGCTACTAGAAAGTCAAAGTGATTTAGCATCAATGTACCCGGGGAAGTCCTATTTTGCTCTTAGAGAAGAGAGAATCGTTTTAACAGAAAGTCAAGTAAAACAACAGCCAACCAGGAATGAGGTCCAGCTTCTTGCTTTATTTCTACTCTTGTAAAAAGTTGGTACAATGTTAGAGTTGCCTTTTCAACCTCCCTTGCCAAAGTCATACCAAGTAAGTTTACTTCAATGAGTGTATGGATACCATGATTTCCAGCATGCACTCCTATTTTATGTATACCCAAGAAAGAAAGACAAAATCAGGTTTGAATGTTGGGTGGCATTCAAACCTATGACATCGTCATCTGTCATGTAGATGTCATCTGTTGTGGAATGTATCCTAGTTTACAAGCAGATGGTATTTATCCTACAACAAAGCTCTATACTTCCATCCCTTGGACCATTGCTCATTCTTTTCTTCCCCATTCATCTACATATTTACAAAACATTTGTGCATCAGAGAACAGTTGTATTAACTAATGCTCAGCTGCCTCCCCTCCCCTTACTGTTTCCTCTGTTAAGTGTCTGGGTGTTTTTCCTGCTTGTTTGGGTGTGCATCACATATGTACCTGTGGAGGGCAGAAGATGTGTCAGATGCCCTGGAACTGGAGTTAGATGGTTGTGGGCCACCATGTGAGTGTTGGGAATGATATCCAAGTCCTCTAGAAGAGCAGCCAGTGCTTTTACCCACTGAACATGTCTCCAGCCTCCATGTTTCCTCTTTTTAGTGTTAATTTACACTTACAATGTTAGTTTTCTTCCTCTCCCTCTCCCTCTCCCTCTCTCCTTCCCCCCCCCCTCCCCCCCCCCCCCCCCCCCCCCCCGGTCTAATTTTAATTGCGCTAACAAAATCTTGGTGAGCCAGGTCAGTTGTGAAGACAAAGCTTCATATAGCTTGCAGTTTTAGATCATGAAAGTCCAACAGCAAGCCACAAAGCGCTCCCCAGATCCTGAGGCTGATGACAGTAGTGAGTGCTGTCAGGGAGAGAGCACATGGTGAGCAGAAGTCAGAGAGAGACTGGGATCTGGTTTAAGGTTTTATTCAACTTGTTCTCATGAGAACTCACTCTAGGAAGCCAGCGTTCTCTTCTGAGGATGGCCACTTCAGTCACCGAAAGCCCTTCCATGTGCCCCTCCTCTGTCTTTTTTGTTGCTTTGTTGCTGTTTTGTTTGGTTGGTTTTAGTTTTTTGAGACGGTCTCACTATGTAGCTTGGCTGTCCTGGGACTCACTATGCAGACCAGACTGGACTGGAACTCACAGATCTCTGCCTGTCTCTGCATCCCAGGATTAAAGCTTACACCACTAATCTGGCTGTGGCCCCACCTTAGCCTGGGACTAAGCATCTAACATGGACCTTTAGGTTGAGAACATCTGAAGCCCAGTGGTCACTTATCTCCTCTCCCATTTTCACCCTACTATTGTGAAACACCCGCTATGTGTCAGGCATTCTGTTGGACACTAAGGACTCAAGAAGGAACAAGATGGGGTCCTTGTCCCCAGAGACAGTCATGGTTGCATATGTGGGGAGACCATTCTGCAAACAAATGAGCTGGGGAAAGTTATAGTTCCTACAATTTGTCTACAGAGTACTTGGGCCTTCCGAGGGGAAGGGCCAGTTTTGAATGGAAGAGTGAGAATGGCTGCCTATGCTTATTGTTAAAACAATTGTGTGCTATAAAGACAAGAGGCAGTGGTCTCCTTTGAGTGTCACTATGGAACTATTTCCACAGATACCCAATAACAATTACTAAGTAGGCTGTAGTGTTCTCCAAAGGCTTTGTGAATCCTCTCACACTTCCTACTGAACTCCATGTTCAGGAGACACATGTGCCTCCTTTCTTTGTACAAACATTAATGAATCTTTTGTAGAGACAAAGTGAGGGAATAATCAGATTTCTCTTATAATAGAAGTGGCCTCCATTTGAAGAAAAAAATATTAATTAATTCCTTTAAAAGGATTCCTTCTGCGGGCTGGTTAAGTATTTTGCCAAACAGACCTGAGGCCCCAAGTTTATATACCAGTTCCCATATAAACGGCCATGCTTGGCTGTGAGCAGATGGTCTGGGCACTGGGGACGCAGAGGTAAGAGGATCCACAGGCTTTCTGGCCTGCCGCTCTAGCTTAGTTGATATGGTCCAGATTCAGTGAATGACCCTGTCCTAGTTAGCTATTATTGTGATGAAACACCTTGACCAAAAGCAAGTTGAGGAGGAAAGGGTTTATTTGGTTTATGTGTCCACATCATAGTTTATCATTGAAGAAAGTCAAGGCAGGAACTCTAACAGGGCAGGAACCTGAAGACAGGGCTGATGTAGGGGCCATGGGAGAGTTCTTTTTACTGTATGCTTCCTCTGCATTTGATAATCTGTTTTCTTACAGGATCCAGTTCAGGGACAGTATCTCCCATAATGGGCTGGGCCCTCCTCCCATATCAGTCACTAAGAAAATACTGTGGGGGAGGTGCTGGGGGTGATACCCAGAGGGTGGCTCTCTCTTCTCATAGGAGAAGGGAGGGGAATGAGGAGAAGATCTGCATGAGGGTGCACCGGGAGGAAAGTGGGGCTGGTATTCAGATGTAAAGTGAATAAACAAACAAATACAGTACTATATAGGATTGTCTTGTGATTGTTATTTTCATAATTGAGGCTTCCTCCTCTCAGATGACTTTAGCTTGTGTCAAATTGACACAAAACTATCCAGCACAGACTTGGTCTCAAAAATAGAAAAACCTTTGAGGAAAACACCCAATAGCAACATCTGGAACACATGTATACAAATACATACATAAACCCATGTGCACACAAGCATAAGCATAAACACAGACATGCAGGAGTCTTTTTAACTGAGTGCCTTTTTTTTTTCTGGCCCCAATGAATTCTGTAGATCATATGCTCCAGCAGGCAGAAAGGAGGAGCAGCCAAGAAGGGCCCTGTGCAGAGCTCGCGCTGTGCTGTGTCCCAGCCGAGGGGAATGCACTTTGGAGAACATGTGGGTGAGGCTGTTTGGGATGAGATCAGGGATCAGTGATAATGCCTCACAAAGCCAGAGCTCCAGGGCTCAAACAGTTGAGGGATCCTTATCCCTCAAGTAAAGATGTTGATGAGGTTGGACCTATTTTAGAAAAAACACAAAGAAAATAAAAAGACTCTGGGGATAAGTATGTTTGGTGGAGGGTCAGAGAGAGGTCCACAGGGAGGGCCAATGTCCAGTCTTTCTGTTCTGGCTTTTAGAACATGCTTACCTAATAAGTCAGAAAAAAACCCTTAAGTTTCTATTATTCTCTCTTTAGGCTTCTGAAGAGACTGGACAGGAACACTGAGACAGGCAGGATTTTGTCTTCAATTCATTCAGGTCAGCTTGTCCAGAGCAGGGTAAGGGGAGAGATGGCGGGGTGAAGGCATGTGAATCTACCTTGCCTTTGGGTACAGAGGCCCTTGAGGGAGAAAAGACCTCTCTGGTCCTCTGGGAGAGGAATTCCTTGAGGAATTTCTTACTTTTACAACATTTTTAGGCCGGGCAATGGTGGCGCATGCCTTTAATTCCAGCACTTGGGAGGTGGAGGCAGGTAGATTTCTGAGTTCGAGGCCAGTGTGGTCTACAGAGTGAGTTCCAGGACAGCCAGGGCTACACAGAGAAACCCTGTCTCGAAAAACCAAAAAAAAAAAAAAAAAAAAAAAAAAAAACCAAAAAAAAAAAAAAAAAAAAAAAAAAAAAAAAAATTGGCAATGCTTGGGGGCTGAAGAGATGGCTCAGTGGTTAAGAGCACTGCTTGCTCTTCCAAAGGTCCTGAGTTCAATTCCCAGCAACCACGTGGTGGCTCACAACCATCTGTAATGGGATCTGATGCCTTCTTCTGATGTGTCTGAAGACAGCTACTGTGTACTCACATATATAAAGTAAATAAATAAGTTTTTTAAAAAAAATTTTAAATTTATGTGTGTAGGCACTACACACATGCCTGATGTTTGCAGAAGCCACCTTGGCTCTCCTGAAGCTGGAGTTACAGATGGTTGTGAGCCACCATGTGAGTGTTGAGACTTGAACCCCCAGTTGTCTGAAGCCGGCACTTTGAACCACATGGCAGCCTCTGCAGCCATACAAGGAACTTCTTTAGAGGAGAGCAGAAATGTGTGTGTGTGTGGGGGGGGGCAACTTTGTGAGTACTTAACAGCAATTTGACGGCGAAAGAGAAGCTTGACTGGAGGTCGGGCACCCCTTCCCTTTTCAGAACTTGTACGTTTACAAGTAGAAGAGGAGCCAGAGCAAGAGAGGAAGCTGATTTTTGAACTCGGCAAAACTTTTATGCTGTGCGATGATTTATCAGTGTGCAGAGGAGGCACATTAAAAGAATAATTGCAGCTGTTTATTCTGGAAAACTGTGTGTAGTTCAAGTCGGGGCAGGGAGCTTTATTTCCTTTTACCATGTTCACACTTCCATTAGTGTTAATAGGATCATATATCCTAGGTTTTCCTTGGCTCGCTGCCCTGACACAAATGGCTGAATTCCTTGTTTTGGTATTATATATTCTTAACATCAACAGGGGGAAATAGAAACAGAATGTTGTGAGCTGAGTTATTTTATGTGCTTGGTGGTAGATAAGATTTATTCACTGTGGTCCGTGACTGTTAGGGTGATCTGTTCAGATGATCTGTGTCCTTGGGAGCTTTGTAATTTGCTCAGGGTGGGTCATTCCGGGGATGCTTTCATACATTTTTTACTTAACAGAACAACAGATTCTTGATCCTGGTTGTCCGGGTTCTTACTGTCGTCTGTGTTATCAATAGCTCTATGGATTTGCTCCTTTCATTGTGGACTCCCTGGAGGCATTTATCTGGAAATCTTTTGGTACACATTGACCCAACTTACTGAGAGGGGGATTTAATTCTTGAGGTTGTTGCCTCAGAGGCCATTTAGCCAATTAAACAAGTAAGCAGCTGAATGTCTGTTGTGTCTTTGTTCTTGTACCGACTCTGTGTCTGTAGTCAGAATTAGATCGGGATGTAAGGAAACCTGGTAGAATTTGAGTGCTAGGTATTAAGGACACTTAGGTGATTGAATCCAGGGCTTAGCTGGCATTTTCTGTAGAAAGTCAGAAATTAAATATAACAGTCATTGGGGATCACATATGGTGTCCAATGTGTATGGTATCTTTAGAATTTCTAGCAGCTATAAGCTGTCATTGCAAACTAGGTGTGCAAGCTACAGTTTGAGCCCTGATCTAATAGATTTCTCTCATCTTACCACAAGTAAGAAGAATATCCTTGTCTCCTCCTTACTCAGTGTCACACAGTAACTAACAGAGTGGGGTTGGTGACATATCATAAAGCCACCTGTGCTGAGGTACTTTACAGATATCTCTAGAGAATGTGTCTCCTACTTGGTAAAGCAATTTGTGTCTAGCCCATATTCAGGTACTCTATTTGGGGTGAGGATGCAAATCAAATACAACAACATCCCAGCGGTGATCAGAATTGTTGGTATCTCATGTGGGTGAGAAGACCAAGTGGAAAGGGGCCCACACAGATGGGTAATGAGTGTTGATGTGCCCAACGGCTCTCCTGCCTGCATCCACTCCTTTGCCTTCCTCCCATACTGAGGCTTGAGAAGCCACTCCTCAACCAAAGGAAGGGGACAGATGCTTAGAGTCCCCTGAAGCTGCTGCTTTCTTTCTTTGGGGGCACATCTCATCTATGCAGGTGTAGATAATGAGGCTAAAGGAACTAAGATGAAAAAATGGTTCAGACAGGACCCCCCCCCCCAAGAACTGTTCATTTGACAGTTGCTTCTTAGCACTAGTTTGAGCAGCGGCGTTGAGACATATGAATCCATGCAAGCGAGATCATGTAGTCTTCTAACATTGTAAACATTGACGGAATTTTGGGATCAGTAAACTGTCTCCTCTCATGTAACAGATAAAAAGATAAAGAACACAGGGCTGGGATACTGTGTACCTCATTTTATACAGGGTGAGAATCGTATATAATTAATAACTGTAGACTTTTCTGAAGTTCACTGTGGCTTGCAGAGTAATACACATTATCTACTTAAATTCCAACAGTAGCTCAGTGTGATTGGTGTGATTTCCATTCCTGTATTTTAGCTGAGGAAGTTAAATCTGGAGAGATTAAGTAAAAATTGCCAAAGATAATTCTACTTGGTTAGTAGTAGAGTCCGGATTCAGGCTCAGCCCAAGGTTGGTCTGTGCTTAGAACCATTTACTCCAGCTTGGCTAATTGCTTGTATAGACTCTGCTTCACCTTCTTTGTTAGTCTGTGGGACCTTGTGTGCATGGACCATGTCCCCTTCACCAGTATTTTCTCATTCTGGCCATCAGGGTTCAGTTTACCTAGCCATGTGTAGATAAGTGGGCCAGCAAGTCTATATTTCTTTCAATGATTGATACTTCTCATGACAAGGAAATAAGATATTCAGTGGCTGAGCCAGACCCATGTCCAAGTCATCTGGTGTTTAGTCTTTTCATGAGGCAGAAATGTGAGCATGTAGACATGGGCCAGAAAAGCTGATGATTCTGCCGTTGTCTTTACCATGTACCTGATACTTACTTGCTTGTATATTTATTTTGATAAGATCTCACTCCGTGGACTAGGCTGACCTCAAACTTGCTGGCTTCCTGCCTGGGCGTCTGGAATGTGAGGATGACAAGCCTGCACTCCTCTGCCCCATCCTTTCAGAACATTTACAAGAGAGTGTGTGCACAGTGTAGCTCTACTGAGCATCAAAGGTTCCTTGAAGGCGTGACAGCCTGGCTGGTGCCTCTGAACCTGATGAAGTTTGTGTGGGCAGCTGGGAAGTTCTCTCTGTGTGTGGAGGAGGTTTACCTTTTGCATAGCCATTTAAAAGATGTGATTTCAAACTATATTCTGAGGCATCCTGGGGTTTGTGGGCCAGAGAACTAAGGAATTCTGTAAGAAAAATCAGACATGGATTTTACCCCATGCCAAATAAGGCCTAAAACAAATAACCCTTGCAACATAAGTGATTTAGTTCTTACAGGTAGGTGCAACCAGGTCATTAAATGCACAGGATCTTGCAATGCCTTCCTTTCTCCTACTTATAATTTGAACACTTTAAGTAATGGGTTGAATATGCTTGGTTCAGAGTCCATATGGCCTTGATGACTTGGTTCCTTCCTCTGGGACAGGGCTGACAGGCTTGGGCCTCCAGGAGTGTCAATGGCTGCCAAGGGCAAAAGGCTTGTTTGTATAATAATGTGCATATTTTTATGTTCCTCTGAGGTATGTCCTCCCTATTAATGTTAATGACTCCATGATAATCAGATACAGCAGGAGTCTGGGAGGCAAAGGTGTGGCCAATGTCTCAGAAAACCAGTAGATGTTGGGACCTTCAAGACAGCCATTAAGGCTGTGGAAAAAGAACTCTAAAAACATGAGTTCAAAAGTATATAATCTGTCAACTATGCAAAAATATAAAGATGCAATATGAATTGTTTAAGGAGCTTTACAAAGGAACAGATCTAAAGGATGAGAGGCAGCTAAATTATGATCCAGCTTGTCCGAAAGATATAAAGGCAGTCAGATTCCTGAGTTCAAAGTTACCCTGGGGTCACTGCCTGTTCAGGCCCAGGTGTGGTAGATATGGTAATTTCAGGATGTGGTCCCTCCAAGGTAGTTTAAAGGCTGTGCTTTTACAGAGACCAGCAGATCTCTCAATTCTTTTGCAATGTAAAAAGAAAATGTGTGCTTGCTGTCTCCTAAGAATTAAGGAGCTGGGGTTACAGGATACTGATTCCTAGGATAATCAAAAGGGAACCTGGAGTAAATAACTGATCTGTAAATAAAAACACAAACAAACAAACAGGTCTTTTAGTCTTCATGAGATGAGCTAGCAAAAAAAAAGTCGATAGCAGTTTTTTAGAATTTTTTCTAGAGTGAGAGCTGAGCTGTCTGGAGATCTCTGGAGACCGAACACAGCTCTTCAAGAATTTTTCCTAACAGGATTTCTTATTTTAGTTGGAAAATCCATGAAGGGCAAGCACAGCTCTTTTAGAAATTTTTGTAGCTCTTCAAGAATTTTTTCTAACAGGATTCTGACTTGGTCAGAATTACTGTTAGAATTTTTCTAATAGTATTTCTGACTCGGTTGGAAGATCCAAGAATTTTTTTTTTTTTATAGCATCTGTTCTGACTATGGTCAGAAAACCCATGAGCTATCCAGAGAACCTTTTAGAACTTTTACTAGCAGAGAACTGTCTCAACAGAGTTTTAAGAATAGCAAGGAAAAGCTGTCTAGAGCAGAGCAGAGCAGAACACACACACACACACACACACACACACACACACACACACACAGAGAGAGAGAGAGAGAGAGAGAGAGAGAGAGAACACGAGCAGAGTAGTCAACTTGGACCCACAATTTGACTTTGGGTCATTTGTTTTTGCTGCGCCCAAACCCCTCAAACATCTCAGGAACTCCACTCCAAGCTGAGGCTGGTCCATGGCAGCTTGGCCCTTGGGAAGTGACACTATTAGGAGGTGTGGCCTTGTTGGAGGAAGTGTATCGCTGTGCAGGCAGACTTTGAGGGCTCCTAGTGCTCAAGCTCCACTCAGTGTGGAGAGAACCTTCTCCTGGCTGCCTGGGAAAAGAGTCTCTTGCTGCTGCCTTTGGATCTAGAGGTAGAACTGTCTAGCACCATGTCTGCCTAGATGCTGCCATGATAATAATGGACTGAACTCTGTAAGCCAGCCCTAATTAAATGTTTTCCTTTATAAGAGTTGCCTTGGTCATGGAGTCTCTTCACAGCAATAAAACCCTAACTAAGACATTTTACTCACCTGCCAAGGGTAATACATATTTTCATGTACTAAAATATATAAATGGTAATATATAGTTAAAACATTTTTGTTAATTCTTTGAGAATTTCTTACAATGTGTTTTGTTCATATCTATCCTCAATTCCGTATCCACCCAACTTTGTGTGTCTTTTTAACAAAATTTAACAAGACTGATTTGTGATACCCAAGTATTCTTTTCTTTTCTTTTCTTTTCTTTCTTTCTTTTTTTTTTTTTTTTTTGGTTTATCGAGACAGGGTTTCTCTATATAACCCTGGCTGTCTTGGAATACCCAAGTATTCTTGAATGTGTGGCCTCCTACTGGAATATGGTTAGCATATATGTTTTCTGCATGCTATTGCAACTACTGTGAGTTACCTCATGTGTGCAGTTACCTTGTTACTGATTGCTTGAAGTAGTCTACTTTGTCTTAGTCAGGATTCTATTGTTGCAACGAAACACTGTGTTTGGTAACAGGGTTACTGAATTCATGACTGGATCAGCTTGCTTTCTTATAGAACCTGGGGCCATAGCCCAGGGATGGCACCACCCACAATGGGCTGTGCCTTCCCCCCCCCCCCCCAATCACTAAATGAGAAAATGCCCTTCAGCTGGATCTCATGGAGGTGTTTCCTCAACTGAGGCTCCTTCCTCTCTGATGACTCTAGCTTGTGTCAAATTGACACAAACTGGGTCAGTCTTTCTGTTCCCTCTTCCAGAATGATCCCTAAACCTTAGGAAGAGTGGGGGTGAGGGATTGAACATCCTGCAGAGTCTCTCTCTCTCTCTCTCTCTCTCTCTCTCTCTCTCAGCCTTGGCCAGTTGCAGGTCTATATGTTAATCTCCATCTAGCCCAAAGACTTAAAATAGATTTATAGATACTGTTCTAAAAATATCACCTATCCAGATTACTGTTCTTTTTTATGTGAAGGATGACCAGACTTTCTTTGCTTTTCCTTGTTAAGCGGAGGTTCTCTATATGGCCAATGTCCTTGGATTTGAATTCACAGCTCTGTGATCCTTTGTACTTAACCCCCTGGGTTTGTTAATAATTATTTCATATCACTTAAGGGTAATCGACATTAAAGGAAACTTTATTAGGCTGTTGGAGGTGAGGCAGATTTATAGTCCAGTGGCAAGACTCTTCAGGGACTTCAAGGGCAGAGATGGGGTGTGGAATACTCTTATCGTTTGTAGGCATTTTGAGAAATCCCTCAAAATAGAGAAATGTGTGAACATTTCTTTTTAAATACAGAATAGCTTTCTGACCTGCCCATGTTTCTTCTCATATCTCATTCAACCCTTTATGACTTTTGACTACATGAATAAGAAAATCTCCCTCATTGATTGTTTCCTGTTAACACCCACCTTAAACATTCCTTTATTATTAACTAATCTTCTGTATAACTGTTTCAATTGGGTCTGGAGAGTTGGCCTTAAGTGTATTGGTTGCTCTTGCAGAGGACCCAGGTTCAGTTCTCAGCACCACATAGCACCTCACAGCTGTTTGTAACTCCAGTCTTAGGAGATGTGATCCAGTGTCCTTGCCTGATCATCTTGGGCACCAGGCATGCATGAGGCACATGTAAATACATGCAGGCAAAACACTTATACACATAAAATAACAAAACTACTGTCTGTCTGTCTGTCTCCATCCATCCGTCCATCCATCCTCTTACTATAACTGTAACTGTTTCCCTTGCTCTTCAGCGGCAATAATAGTTGTCTTCAGTAATAAAGGAAGAGGCTAGGGCTGATTGGAAAGGATTCTGGTCTGTTCCTGCCTGCTGTGTCCTGCTTTTGGAAGTGAAGATTCACTGTCACCATGGAGATAGCTGTGTACTTTTTTTATTTATTTGACGTTGTGTATGTATGTGGTATATGGGCATGTGTATATGTGGCATGTATTGGGCTGTGTGTATGTGTGTATGCTCATGTGTACACATGTGCATTTGCCACAGTGTGTGTGTGTGTGTGTGTGTGCCACAAAACAACCTTAGGTACCCATCCTTCCCTTTCACCTTTTTCGTTTTTTGGTTTTTCGAGACAGAGTTTCTCTGTGTATCCCTGGCTGTCCTAGAACTCACTCTGTAGACCAGGCTGGCCTCGAACTTAGAAATCCACCTGCTTCCGCCTCCCGAGTGCTGGGATTAAAGGCGTGCGCCACCACCGCCTGGCTCCCTTTCACCTTTTTGAGACAGGGCTTCTTGTGCACTGCTGTGGATGCCAAGCTAGCTGAGCTGGCCTATGAGCTTCTCCCCCTTCCGTCCAACCATAGGAATGAACACTGGGATTACATATGTATGATAATGTCTGTGCCTGGCTTGACATGGGTTCTTGGAATCTGAACTAAAATGTTTATACTTGTGTGGCAAATAAGTCACCCATTGGACCATCTCTATACCTCTGGTCTGTTTGTTTATTGAGATAGGGTCTCACTATATAGCTTTGGTTTGGCCTGGAACTGTATGTAGACCAGACTGGCCTCGAGTTCATAGAGATCTGCCTGCCTCTGCCTCCTGAGTGCTAGAATTGAAGGTATGCAGCACCATGTCCAGAAGCTCAGCTGCATTTGTCCAGTGACATTGAAGTTACTCCCCCCCCATTCACCCAGTTCAAGCTAGAGTTTGTATCTGTCAGCATTCCCATACAATTCACCAGCAAGTGTTTTCAGTTCCATACATCTGCACATATAAAATCCGTCTCTACTGCCCAAACCCTCACTGTGGCCCAAACCCCTAATCCTTTCTTTCCTTGTTCCAACTCCTGCCTCTTTTGTGTAGTCTTTCTTCCACACAGCACCAGAATTTTTAAATATTCCTTTAAAATAAATCTTTAACTGTTTTCATATCATCTATTTATTTTTGTGTTTATCTATGTATGTGTTTGTGCATGCACCATTGTGGATGGAATCAAGTCAGTGTTCTCTGGGGATAGGAGTCAGGTTGTCAGGCTTAGTGGTGAGTGCCTTAACCTGCTGAGCCATCTCACCAGCCCTAATATCGTTTTAAAGTCAGCATACAAAATAATGATTTTACAATGGCATGATCATCAGGGTGCCCCCCCCCCTCCTGGATTCTAGGAATGAGATTCAGGTCCTTGTGATTGCAAAGCAAATGCTTTTCTGAATGAGATCCTCTACTCAGTGTTATCTCTTTAAACCATGAATGGAGTCACGTCATTTTCCAAATTAAAGTTGTCTTATGGTTTCCATTGCCCTTAGAATACAGTCAAACTGTTTGTCATGGTTCCCAAGGCCCTGCCTCCTCTGAGCCATCCACCTTCCTGTTCTGCTCAGTCTCTTCTTGTTCCCTTGTGCCCCCCACCTCTTCCTGCTGTTAGTCCTTGCACTTCCTGTTCCTTCTGCCCACACTCCTCCAGTCTCCACCCCCAACTTCCTAAGAGGCTGACTCCTTGTCTTTCAGGTCTCAGCTGGAATCCTCCTTTGTCAGAAAGACTCGCTTGCCTTCTCATCTCATTGCCAGAATGAAAGGGTGTTGAAGTCATGTTAAAACACACCTGAAGCTAGGCGTGGTAGTGCTTCTCTGTAATCCCAGCATTCAGGAAACTGAGGCAAGAAGGTCCTGAGTTCAAGGCCTGCTTGAATTATATAACAGGGGGTGAGTGTGGTGGGGCATTCCTGTAATCCAGAATCATGAGTTCAAAGCCAGTGTCAGTTACATAACAAGTTGTTGGCCAGCATAGTCTCACAATGCTCTATTGTAAACAGAACACACCCTCCCCAAAGCGGGGGGAGGGGGGGACCCAAAACCCAAAACCCCAAACCCCAGAACTGAAAAACAAAACCCCCAAACCAGAGACAAACAACAAAAACCAATAAAATAAACAGACAAAAACAAACAAACAAACACCAACAAATCAGATTTGACAATGAGCTTTAACCCTTCCTGTGTGACTCTAGGCAAATTATATTACCTCTCTGAGCTTTGCTGTCTTTGCCCAACAGCAATCCTGTCTGCCTCATAGAATATTCTCCAGTTTAAGACACAGCTGCCTGTCATGTGCATGCTTAGTCTGCCTCAGAGCCACAGTGAAGCCTCATTGTCTATACATGGAAGAGTCCTTTCAAGTTGCAACCTGCTTAATAGAACTGGGTGTTGTGCCAGTGTGTGCACGGCCCATAAGTGAGGGTGTCATATTCCTGTGATACGCCCTTCTCGAGAGACACTTGCCTGGCTTGGGTGACGGTTCTAACTCAGGGCGCGAGCTATTGGACTAGGTGGGACTCAGTATGACCACCTAGGAGTTTCAAGCACAGAGCTTTCATTAGGGACAGAACACAGTCTCTGAGAGCTATAACCTGGCAACACGTAGCTCCTGTCTTGTCAAGATGGATTAGGATGCTCTGTCTAGACAGTCCCTTCCTTTGGGAAATCACAGTTGCTCTAGGTAGAGGCTCATGGTCTCCTGATAAGAATACGAAATGAGCCCATTGTGCTGTTGGGTGGAGGCTGCTGTAAAGTTGTGTGGATTGATGAGGTAGTGTGCAGAAAGGAACTGCCCGTCTCTCATACATGGGGGTCTCTGGCTAATGGTGGCAGCCTCCTCTCCTCCACACTCAGAGTCAACAGAGCCCATGTGCTTGAGAAGGAAGAGGTTTAGTGATCAGACTTCCCAGGGCCAGTGATTCTATGATTCTGCTGTAGGGTACCAGGGGAGACTGAAGGTAAGTTTAGAAGATATTGGGAAGGAGCAAGCAAGCTCAGTGAGACTTGCTTGCTTGCCCAAATGGCCTAAGCTGTTTCCTTCTGTAGGCTGCAGGACTCTTTAAGGTGGGAATTAGATAGGCTAGGGTTAAAATCCTGGTGCCAGTTAACATCAAAGCCATAGTTTGTGCTTGGTAAAATGGGGATAAAAGTGACTCCTATCCCAACTCTTCATTCACGATAGAATGTCATCAAAAAGCTCAGCTTAGTGCCTGGCACATAGCCAGTGTGCAGCTAGTGAACACTCTTCTCTCTCTCTCTCTTCTTTTTATTAGGGGGGGCTGTCCAGGGTGTTTAGTTTGATTCTTTCCCACTTCAGGGCTGAGGATTAAACCCACAGCCTTACAGGCTCTATGACTTTGATTTGTTTTGAGATGGGACGGCTCACTCTGTGGCTCTGTTTGGTATGGAATCAGGCTCACTGCAGTCTTCTTTCCCCACCTTTCCAATGTTGAGACTATAGATGTGAACCAACATTTAGGCTTTAGATTGTAGTCTAAAGTCTCTGTCTCCTGGGACTCGTGTTGTATAGGCTGGCCTCAAATTCACCTTGAACCACTGCTTTCTTGCCTCTCCCCAAGTGCTTGGATTACAGGCATTTGTCACCATGCCTAGGTTGTGTGATGTTAAGGATCCAACCCAGGGTTTCAGGCATCCTGGGTAAGCAAGCTGCATCCCAAGCCCTATGGATTGTATTTGCGATGTGCTTTACTGTACTAAACTTTGGTCTTGGTACACTGAAGAAGTTACCCAACCTCTCCAAGTTGTTGTTTTTCTCCTCCCCCATCACACGAAGTTCACAAATCCGCATAGAGATGGGAGCAAGTTTGAGATCAGCTTCACTGCTGGCGGCGGCAGCAAGTGCTTCCGGTGCACACTTCCTTTCCCTCTGCTTCTCAAGTTTGTGAAATCTGGTCCCTTCCCTTTAAGCTTGTTAAGATTCTCCACTAGCTTTGTATGCAGCTGTGGACAGGCAGGCAGGCAGGCAGGCAGGCAGCTTTGGCAGAAGAAAAGAGGAGCCTTTAAGGAGAAGAAGAAGAAGAAGAAAAAAAGCCTTAGTAATCTGTTGGCACAGATCTGCTGCAGCCACACCTTGTGCTCTTCGGGGTCCTGGGTCCTGCGGCAGTCAGCATGTGCCTTGCTCTACCTAAATAATTCCAGAAAGCAGCTGCTCTGAAAGGCAGTACTGAATGCAGAATGGATTTTTTTTCCCCCTCTGCACTCCGGGAGGAAGCTGGCTCAGGGATTCTTAGCTGCAGAAGGAGGGGCATTCGGGCTTGGACTGCAGTCCTGCCTTGCAGCCCGGGGTTTTCTGGTTTTCATTAAAATTCTTGGGCTGTCTTTGGAGATTGCTCCATTGGATATGACTGTGCTGTAGCTGCGTGTGCTGCTCTCTCAGCTTCACCCCCATCAAATACCAGTGGCCCCGAGGAGGAGAGAATAAAAGGTGGGAGACAGCCTGGCAGAGGGGTTTTGCTCAGGGGTCTTTGTGGAGGGGAACCCCTAAACTGTAAAGCTTGAGTTTGCTGAGTCCCAAATACACACAAGACAGCAGACCCGGCCAAGCTGGGGATGGGTGGGTTGCAGCTAGCTCTTGAGGGCAAACGGAAGTCTTTGTTAATGGAATCAGTTTGACCTGGTATTTCTTTGAAGGTGACAATACCTTTGTGTACTCAAAGGGGCCTGGGTCAGGGTTTGGGCCAGTTCTCTGAGGGCTCCAGGCTTTTTTAAATGTTAGTTTCTGGGTGCTGAGGGCATCTCACTTGGGTGTGAACCCCACACTTGGAAAGCTGGGTGACCTGTGATTTTGTGGTTAACATGCTCTGTGACCTTGTACCAGTTAAGGTCCCAGCCTGGACGTGGTAGTGTGCTCTGAGGATTAAAGGAGACAAATTATGTAAAGCTCTTGGCAAATCCTATATTCTCAACCTCCGGTGGACGTTATTATAAATTGGGCTAGATTTGACCTGTCACTCGGGCTCTCCAATCCGTATCCCAGTTCTGTCATCTGAAGCATTTGTTCAGCCTCCCTCCCAGCTTTATGCCATCTATGAATTTGAGGCAAATGGATTCCCTGGGGCAAGCTGGAAGTCCTCATACTGGAAAAATCTTTGAAGGTGTATTATTGGGTTTCCCAGGGAGAAATTTAAGATGTCGGATAGTTCATCACTAGGTAACTTAGTGGAAGGAAAGGATTTTTCTTTAATCATTCTTGATGGATAGATTTCGAGAAAGCCATCTTAATTGATCTTGGGAATAAATATCCCCTGATAATACGCACCCCACACCCCCCCAAGAACATCCCGAGGGGCTCATCTGTCTTCTCGTAAACTCCATTTCTAAGCTTTCTTATTATAACTTTATCTGTAAACCCTGTGTTTTAGCTTTGGTGGATGGCTCACAAGAAAGCCAAATTAACCTGAAATGTAACACAGACTAAGGAGTGCTTTTAAGCGCTAAGATTAAAATGAAAATGATGTATCCCTCGTTCAGTTAATTAGATATAAATAATTGATTCCCTAGAAACATTGTTTGTCCCTTCCTCCCTAGAAACAATGACTATCCTGACTTTCTGGTTATCATTCCCTTCCTTTTCTTGGCGGTTTAACCAGACATGTTTGTATTACTTAAAATATGCTGGGTTTAGCAGGGCAGTGGTGACACATGCCTTTAATCCCAGCACTTGGGAGGCAGAGGCAGGCGATTTCTGAGTTCGAGGCCAGCCTGGTCTACAGAGTGAGTTCCAGGACAGCCAGGTTTTTGGTTTTTTGAACAGAAGCAAGCACAAACCTAATGGGTGTAAACCCTGGATCAGTCTGGTTCTTAGCCTCTGAGGATTATGGAAGGCTTCAAGGAGAAAGTAGGAAACATGGAGAATAAGTGTGAGGGATATCAGGTTGTGACTGTGGGGGTATCCGAGGGTCATAATGTGGTCACAGAGTGGATTGCTCTGTCATTTCTAGTTTCCCTGGCCTTCCTCCAGCTCTTAGGAGGTAGCTCAGAGTTAGACTCCTATAAGTTAAAGTGAGTGCCATTCCTAAACCCAAACAGGCACCAAGGAGGAGGTACACAGCTATCTCTCAAGGCAAGAGCAGAAAGCAACCTGCTCCCCAACCCCTGTGTGCATTCTTGCATTCTTTGTCAGGTTAAGGATAGTATGCGGTAGTACCCAGCGGCTGTCCGGACCTCACTCACAGTGGACCCCTAAAACCAGTCAAGCGTCAGAGCTTAGATTTACCGGAGACAAGGGGGAACAGGACAAGTTGAACAAGCAAACACGTAAATTTAGAATGTAGGACATTGTGTTGGACAACTGGCTTGGCTTCTGAAACAAGTTAATGACATTAAAAAAAAAAAAAAAAAAAGAGTAATGACTTAGGAATTCTAACCAGAGCTGGACTCAGTAGTGCGCACCTGTAGCTCCAGGCACTTGGGAGGCTGAGGCAGAAAGATGGCTTGAGCTGAGGAGTTCTGAGGTTACTACAGTGAGACCCCCATCTAAAAGAAAAACTATAACTGACAGAAGTGCGTGAATCTTGCTTTCGTTTGGGATAGAGTATGAATTCATTTGCTGGGACTGCCATGACAAAACACCACAGGCTTGGGCAGCTTAAACAAAAACTTTTCTCTCAATTCTGAAAGTAGGGAGACCAGCGTGGGGGTGCTTGGATATTAGTTTTTTTCCGAAGCCAGTTTTTTTGCTGTATCCTTCTGGAATGACCCTGTTTCTGTGCCCTAGTGATCTCTTCTGTAAAGATACCAATCAGATTGAGGCCATTTTAACTTCCTTCTTTAAAAGCTCTGACTCCGATTATAGCTGCATTCTGAGGGTTTGGGAGTAGGCTAGTGCTTCAGTATGAATTTGGGGGATTACAACGCTGTTCAGCTCATAACATATAATTTGATTTTTAAGAAGGCATTTTGAAAAAAGACTTTGGGGAAACTTTATCACAGATTGTTAGGTGATAACTATGAGTCACTGGTACTTTTGGGAATGATAATAGTATTTTGAAGGAGAGGAGATAGAATAATGGACTTTGAGATAAAGTGCTGTGAAGTGGAATTAAAGAATGTTTAACCAAAGGTAAATGTGATGGATTAAGTTAGTACGCCAAATACTTGACAGTTGTTGAGTCTGGATAATGGGTGTAAGAAGGGTCTCCTTTTGTATTTGGAATTTAGTAATCAGACATATAAAACTGAATCATGACACAAGAAAGGACTTACTGCCAGTGGAGTGGCTGGTAGTGACAGATAGTGGCATCTTCAACATGCCTATACCATGCATGCTTTCTAACCTGGCTTCTGTGTGTGGTAGTCATACTGGGGGCCTCGGGCCTCCTGCCCTGGAAACCTGCTTCTTGTCTGTCACTTGATGAAGGACATCCTCTGGGAGCATCTTTTAAGAAAGTGAATAGAGTATGAATTCCTATAATACCTTGTGCTTGAAAGTGCTTTTAGACTTGATTTATATTTTGCCTAGCACATTACTTACTTCTCCAGTTGCTATGATAAAATATGCAACAAAAGTAACTTAAGGTAGGAAGGATTTATTGTGGCTTACCATCAGAAGGTACAATTTCTCACTGCAGGGAAATCATAGTGAAAGGAGCCTCAGGCAGCTGAGCACACCATGTCAGCGGTCAGAAAGCTGAGAAAAACAAATTCTGGCATCCTGTTAGCTTTCTCTTTATTCCATGTGGAATCACAGCTCACTAAATGGTGTTACTCACATTCAGGGTGGGTCTTTTGTCTTTGGTTAAACCTTTGTGGAAACACCCTTATAGACATCCCAAGATTGTGTTTCCATGGTGATTCTAAACACAGTCGCTTGACAGTGAGGATGAACTGTCACACCTAGACATTGCAGTCTGTGTTGGAAGTCATTTTCTTTTGCCTTTTAAAGGTATTGCCCTATTGTCATCTTGCTGCTGTGGAGAAGGAATCAGAAGGGTTCTGTTTTCTCATTCGTTGTATGGAGCCTATTTGCTTTTTCCCTGAATGACAGCTTATGGAAGGACTCTTTTCTTCGTCTGCCATTTCTGAAATTTCATAAAATCTTTGCAGTGGATGGTGAATTGAATCATTTCAACATGACAGTCAGAATCCTTTAGTTCTTTGACATTTTGTTGAATTACATTGTTAGGATATTTCTTTCACTTATCTCTTCTCTCTTTCTTGGGAGTTTATTTTATTCGACTACAGGCCGGATGGACCAGTCTACCAGCATGTTCATAGCTTCTCTCTCCTATCTTCTACATCTTTCTTTTGATTTTGTTTTATGTATTTCATCATGTTTATTTTCTAAACCTTTCATTGAGTTTAAAAACTTTCAGCGGTTTTGTTGACACTTTCTAAGGATTCTTTTTATTCTCACAGTATTTTCTCTTAATCTGTCCTGTTTATTTCATGGTTGCAAGATTTTTAAATTTTTCTTGTGTATGAATGTTTTGCATGCATGCATGCATGTGCACCTGTGTGTGGCTGGTGTCTCCAGAGGCCAGAAGAGGGCATTGGATCCCTCAAAACTAAAGTTAGAGATACCTATGAGCCACTGTCTGCCTACTGGGGATCAAACTCAGGTCCTCTGTAAGAGCAGCAAGCACTCTTAGCTCCTAAGCCATTTTATTTATTTATTTATTTAATAATAATAATTATTATAGATTTTATTTAATAATATTATAGATTTATTTTTAAATAATAATAATAATTATTATTATTATTATAGATTTTTAAGATAGAGCTTCTCTGTGTAGCTCTAGTTGTCTTGGAACTAGCTATGTAGACTAGGCTAGCCTCGAACTCACAGAGATCTGGCTTCCTCTGCTTCCTGAGTATTGGGAAAGCTTGCACCACAACCACCACCTGACTTATTTAATTATTTTAATGAGAATATTAGAGGCATCTTTCCTTGTTCTCCATGTAGTATCTACTTTTTTTCCAAGATACTTTTCCTAAGAAGTCACTCTGAAATGTGACTCCTTGGCTGTTTGCTCTGGAATAAGTGTGTGTGTGGGGGGGAGGGGCTGGGGACATGGGAGTATCAAGATCTTGACATTATAGTAAATGAAAGAAACCTCTCAGTAAAAACCTCTTAGAATGTGACATCATTTCTAAGAAATGACTAGACTAGACAAACTGATGGAGACTACAAATAGATTAGTAACTGCCCAGAATTCAGTCTGGAGAATGCAAAGTGAATTCATATGGGGGTAGGGGGAGAGGAAAGTGTTCTAAGATTGATTGTAATATACTTCTAAAATGTTGAATCGTGTGTTTTAAAAGATCAGTTGGGTGGTACATGAATTCTGTTTCAATAAAGCTTTTTAAAAATGTGGTCAGAAAGTTCAAACATAGGATACTGATTACCAGCTCTGATCTAACTGCAGGGAGATCGCTGTGGGTTTTTTGTGAGGACCCCCGATGTCAGCCTCTTCAGGTTTTCCTTGGCTTCTTCCATTCTCTTTGCAGAGTGAGATTCTACCTGACAATGTGCTGATAGACAAGAGAAAGAGTAGGAGGGCCTATTGTACCATAGGTAGCTGTAATGGTGTGCTTCCTACCCTAGCTCTCTGGGGACTCCCAGGCCGAGACATGCTGCCTTCCTACTGTGTGAAATCCTGATGATGTCAAAAGTAGAGAAGAAGAACAGCATTCTCTTTGCTCAGGTGCTCTCATGGCCAGTTATGGATATTTATGTTGACTCTCTAGCCTTGACTCCTGTTCCCCAGAGTCATTTGGAGCAAATGCTAACTAACATTTGTATAGATGCTCCCCAGTGACTGGGCCGCCAGAGTTTGGACAGTGAGGAGGAAGCTGGAGACAGCTTTCCCCTGTGTTCTTAATCTTGGCATCCTAGCTACTGCCAGGGAGGAGAAGGGCCAGAGTCCTGTCTATTATGAGGATTTGGGCATTTAAACAGCAGAGTCTTGACTTTTCCTGTGAATGTCTCAGGATTCAGATTTCCCCAGCTCATCTCTCCCCGACTTCCCCAGCTTTGACACCATTCTCTTCTCTTATCTGTGTCTGTACTTGCAAGGTTTTGTTAGTAGAGGGGAGAAAAAGAACGCTTTACTGAGTTTTTATGTAGTTTGGGGAATATGTAAAATTAGACACAGTTCTGTGAGCCAACTTGACTCCTTACTTTTCCTTTTCAATCTTACCTCAGCGTATACTATTCAACTTTCTGACCCGATTTTATTTATTCACATGTTTTATACTCATTTGCCTGGGAGGCTTTCTGAGCTCTTCAGGACACTGGGGAATCTTCTTAGGTTCAAGTACCTCTCTTGCAGCACAGTGAGGAGTCCCTGCTTTTCTGACTCCTTGGCCTTCTCTGCTCAGCGCCCATTTATGGAATTGCCTGCTTGCCTACCCTCCCTTTGCTTGCTGCCTTGCAGCGTGCTCACCTGTCTGTCTGCTCCATTGGCCTGTGGAGGGAGAGGGAGACTTAATCTCATTCTTCTCTGTGCTGTGACTACAGTGCCTCATTCCCTGCATACATTTCTTAACTGGATAATTCAGTATTGTGCTTGCAGGGTGGGACAGGAGAGTATACAATGGGACCTTTCCTTCTTATTGTTTAATGGCACCCCCATGTGGCAAAATGTGCTTTGTGGGCTTGTTATGAAACACCATTCTCTCTGTGTCCAAGTCGGATTTTTTTTAACTCAGTCATCAGGTTGGAGAAGAGGGAGGGGAAAGGGTAACTTCGTTTGTGTAAACATCCTAACAGGGATGTGCTGAACTTGGTCAGACAGGCAATCATCTTCCTCCTGTGGTAGAAAGGTTGGTGTCTGCACTCCACTATCCTATAGAGAAGGACATAATTTGTTCCATATTGACAGACATAGTGTGTTCCTGTGCTTTTTCTCTTTGGACAAAACATCAGAAGAGTTTTGGAAATCGCTGAATGCATTCTCCAAAAATCCTATGTTAGGATCCTTATCTGTGTGAGGTCCTGTTCAAAATGAAAATGTAGCCATGAAAAGATAACAGGATGTTGTCTCTTAAAGTGTGTTCTCACAAACGTTAGAAATCTCTCTCAGGAGGAAAGGCACAGGGAGCTGCCACCAGAGCCCACTTGGAGTGCTGAGCTGAGCATTTGCACAGTGTTGCTTTAGACTTCTTGGAGGGGAGACTAGTGGGTACCTGGCTTTACTTTGCATCTCAGGAGAAGAGCAACTCAGGAACCAGCTCCTCTACTCCAGTCAATCTTTTTTTGGTCTAGTTCAATGCCACTCTCTCTAAGGCTTTCCTGTCCACCCCAGAGATGCCCCACCCTTGCTCCTCACATGCCTTTGTGGTCTGGTTGACTCACCACTTTCCCTACCTTCTGACAAATCACCTATTCCTTGGTCATGGTAGATTGCCTTCTTCCACTGCACTGGATACTTTTGAGAGCCATCCCAATGTCCAGAGGACACGGGTGGGGATGGGCTTGGATTAGAGTCCAAGGGAGCTTGAGAGCTCAAGACTCTTATTCCTTAGGCATATAGATAGGCAGCAGGCAGACTCCCAGCGAAGATGGGAGATGTAGGAGGTGGATCCTGCACAGGAGATATTGGGAATATAAAGTGAACATGCTCAAGACCTGTGTAGACACCGAATGTGTCAACTTAATTCCAATATGTATGAACATATGTATGTTTGATCTATCGATTGATCTGTCTATCTATCCATCCATCCATCCATCCATCTATCTATCTTGCCAGTGTGAGTTAGAAGCAAGGCTGGAGAAGTTAAGAGCATTGTGTATAAGCTGAAAAGTTTTGGACTTGAGTTTGAAAACTGTGAGAATTAATATTTATGGAACACTTGCTATGTGCCAGGTACCATGGTGGATGTTTTACCAAAGCACCTCACTAAACTCTCACAGGAGACCTTGGGGTAGGTAATACTATTTCTACCTTCTAGATGGAGGAGCCAAGCCTTGAAGAGTGACTTGGTCAGGACCCTCCTGCTAGTAAGAGGGACAGAGTTGAAATTCCAGCCCCAATCCATCTGAATCTACTGCTAGGCCACCTCTCCTGTGGATGGTGGCCTGTAAGTATCTTGGATTTCCTAAAGTGCTCTTCCTTCCATTCTGATGATTGAATAAGAGAGTAGTTTTAAGATTTGATATGGGGCTAGAGAGATGGCTCACAGTTAAGAGTACTGACTACTCTTCTAGAGGACCCAGGTTCAATTCCAAGCGCACACATGGCAGTCTGTAATTCCAAGACCTGACACCTTTATAGACATATATGTAAGTACAACAGCAATGCTCATAAAATTAAATAAGTATTAAAAAAAGATTTGATATGATCAGGAGTTAAAGGTGTGTGGTTCATATGACCTGGTCTTACGAAGTTTCAGAGAGAGGCCAGGAGGACTCTTTGGGCAAGATGACTCATTGTTGCTCTGAAAGCAGGAATCACCAGGAACAGGCAGTGGTAAGCTGGAGAACAATGTGCCTAGGCAGTGCGGCCTTATGCTGCCATGTGACAAGCACATTAGGTATGAGGAGAGGTGCCTATGAAACGCCACATCCTAGAGCATGAGGCCACTTGCAACCTAAGCTAGTTAGCAAAGAAAAATCCAAACTATCACGTGTTTTCCTTCCCATCTTAGTTTTGTTGAATGTACACTGTCATTTAAAAGTCTTTTTGATGTTTTCGTAAACACTGGAGAGTTAATTCCTCAGTTTTTCTACTGACATTGAAATGTGATTTTTCTGTGTTCGTCATCTCTCAGCCGTACTCTGACATAAAGTTGCTCAACAACTTCTGAGGGTCCCACAGTTAGTCAAACCCCTGACATTGCAAACATCAATGACATTTGGAAACAACTTCAGTCATAGAAGTCTGTCATGAGGAACAGAGCCTGCTCACAGAGGTGCAAGAAGGGGGATGTATGTTTTTGTTGGCTGGCTCAGCCTTGCTGAAGATTCCTTCCGCTTTGTTGTGGTTATCTTCAGAGCCTGAGCCTGGGATCTTCCCCAGGAGCCTACTGTGTGTACTAGAGTTGATGGCCTGGATGCAAGAGAACAGGCCTGGCTCTTCTGTAAACCAGTTTAGTTTATGGGTGGTTTTGAAGCCTTGAGGACATTACTGGCTTTTAAGTTTTACTGTAAAGCCTTTGCAGTTTGCAGCTATAGTCCTCCTTTCTGCTCTTGCTAAATCTACTCTGATGCAGAAAATGAGCAGTACTAAATAAGCACACCTCAGTGTTAAGAACCTCAGTGTTAAGAATAGTTAAGAACCTATTGATAGCTGGGCAGTGGTGGTGCATGCCTTTGATCCCAGCACTTGGGAGGCAGAGGCAGGCGGATTTCTGAGTTCGAGGCCAGCCTGGTCTACAGAGTGAGTTCCAGGACAGCCAGGGCTACACAGAGAAACCCTGTCTCGAAAAACCAAAAACCAAAAACCAAACCAACCAAACAAAAAGAACCTATTGATATTATAGCCCTGGCCACCTCCAGCTCTACCTTTCTACAGCTCACTTCTGATAGAAATTTCTTTTTTTATTATTATTTTTATTTTCTGATACTTTATTTACATTTCAAATGTTTCCGCCTTTCCAGGTCTGATAGAAATTTCTAAGTTGCCCTCAGGTTTGGCTTTGTTCCCTCCTCACTTTACTCATCTCCCATTCCTTCCCAGAACTTGCTTGTTTCTATTACCCAGTAGCCCTCATGCCAACTCTAAGGCCACTTCGTTTAGGTGTGTTTGTATTTACTGACTGGTTTATTTTTATTTTTTGTGCTCTGTGTGTGTGTGTGTGTCTGTATGTGTGTGTGCGTGCGTAGATATGCACACATGTCTATAGAGGTCTGAGGTTAACATCAGGGCCTTCCTCAACCGTGTCCTTTCATTTCTCTTTATTTATGTGTATGTGTATCTGCCTGTATTACTTTATGTGTACAACATGTGGAATAGTCAACTGTGGAGCCACTGTGTGGGTGCTGGGAATCGAAGTGGGTCCTCGGCAAGAACAGGAAGTGCTTTTAATTGCTGAGCCATCTTTCCAGCCCTTCCACCTTAGTTTGTGAGACAGTCTCTTCTTGGTCTGGAGCTCACTGAGTCTGCTGGTCTGGCCTCTGCCTCTCTCTGCTTTTCCAGTGTTGAGATTGTAAGCACGTGTCACCATGCCTGACTTATTTATACATGTTCTTAGAATCAGGCTCAGGCCCTGATGTTTCCTGGCAAGCATTTCCCTGGATGCTTCCACCTTCCCATCCTCTCAACAGCTTTGACCGAATCACTACGGTTTTGGCCACTGTACCTTCTGGGCCTCATTCTGTGTCTCTAAGGATCTCTGAGTGTGCATCCTGAGAGTCCCATTCCCTCCCCCTTCTGAACCTTCCCCTCACCTTTCTGCTTTCTCAGGTTCACAGAGGTCCTCCCCTAACCTGTCACTTAAATAACGAGTACCCACCTTTTGCTAATGGCCTTCTGCCTCCAAGTCTATCTGGAACAAGAGACTCTTAAGCTTGCCTCCACTTGAGACTTGCTGCTCCAGGCTTCTCACTTCTCACTTAACTCCCTCCACACACTCAACCCAAAATATCTGGCTCTTACCTTTCAAGGTTTTCCTTTCTTCCTCATCTTCATCCAGTCTTCCAGCAAATCTTACGTTGTCTTCAAAATCCCCAATGTATTCCTTCCTCTCATCTGGACTACATTATCTTTCAGCTAGGCTGTCTGAGTAGCCTTCTAACTTTTCTTACTGTTTATACTTGTACATAGAGCACAACACCCTCTCCTGTGGAGACCTGGGAAATCTTTTTAAAATATTACTATAGGCTGGAGAGATGTCAGCCTTTAGGAGTACTTGCTGCAGGCCAGGTAGTGGTGGTGCACTGTGCCTTTAATGCTGGCACTTGGGGGAGGCAGAGGCAGGTGGATTTCTGTGTGTTTGAGGCCACCCTGATCTACAGAGCAAGGTCCAGGACAACCAGGGCTACATGGAGGAACCTTGTCTTGAAAACAAACAACACAAAAAGAATACTGGCTGCTCTTGCAGAGAACTGGAGTTTAGTTCCCAGCACTCACGTCAAGTGACTCATAACCACCTGTAACTCCAGCTCCAGAGAAATCAGATGCAGTTTTCTGTCATCTGCAGGTACCTGCACACATATGCACATACATACAATACACTTAGGCACACAATCTAGTTTAGAACCAGTTCCATGTCACTTCTGTTCCCTCTTCCCAGTACAGAGATGCTGAATCATAACAAGGAATGGGAAACTCACATTTTCTTCTCTTTGGTTATATGATCTTTGCCAATTATCTCTCTTGGGATCAAGGAGGTTAACACCCTTATTCTGGTGTTTACTGTCTCAGAATAACATCCTTGGGTTTATTAATATTGGCCAATTTTGCTTTTCTATTTACTGAATAAATATTTACTTATAGTCTATCAGAGTGCCAGGTTATAAAGATACAAGTAGATATTCACAGGGGCCTCTGTCCTAAGGTCTAGAGGAGGGAGCAGGTAGTAAACCAAGAAATAGAAGAAAATGTTCTTGCAGAACAGTGATTCTCAACATTCCTAATGCTGTGAGTCTTTAACATAGTTTCTCATGTTGGGGTGACTTCTAACCATACAATTATTTCCTTGCTATTGCACAACTGTAATTCTGCTACTGTTATGGATCATAATGTAAATATCTTTTATGCAGGATATCTGATATACAACTCCTTTGAAAGGGTCATTTCTAACCCCAATGGGGTCACGACCCACAGGTTGAGAACCACTGCTGTAGACCATAGAGGAAGCACAAAAGAGGGAGTGACTAACTCACAGGAGGAGGGGACTTCTCAGTAGCCAACAGCCAGAAGATGCCCTGACAATTAACTGTGTGGTGGAATGAGTCCGCCTTGGCCTACACTCTAGGAGCTTGCTAGCGCTCGTGATCCCAGTGACAGCTGTGATATTAACATAACACTGCAAGACCCAGAACTAGAGAGCTGTGCAGGAGCTGGGTTCTGTATCCCCTGCTAGGAAATTGACTTGTGCTAGGAAGTCTGGCAGTAATAATAATAACACAATTCTACACATTTCCTGAGTGTTTCTTGAGTGCCAGGCTCTTTGGTAGGCCCAGCTGCAAGTCGGTATCATTACAATTCTTATTTGCAAATAAAGGAACCAAGGACCAGGGTGAGGAGATGGCTCAGTGAATAAGGTGCTTGTTGTGCAGGAATGATGACCTGAGTTTGGATCTCCAGCTGAGAAAGCTAGGCTGGGGCTATTCTCCTGTGACTCCAGTGTTGGGGGAGTTGGGGGCAGGCAGGCAGATCTTGGGGACATGTTGGCCAGCTAGCCAAGACAAACACCAAACTTCAGGTTTAGTGAGAGTCTATGTTTCAAAAAATCAGGGAGGAAATGATAGAGGAAGACATCTAAACTCAACCTCTGACCTCCACGCAGGCACAGGTATACACACACACACACACACACACACACAAGTGCACATACACAAGCACACACACACACACACACAGAGAGAGAGAGGGAGAGAGAGAGAGAGAGAGAGAGAGAGAGAGAGAGAGGATAGAAGAATAGAGATGGGCTCCTGACTCAAGCAGCTTGAATTTAATGTCTTCTCCCTCTCAGTCAGAGCACTGCATTTCCCCCTACAAATGACTTTGTGAAGGAGCAGGGAACCCTGAGGGAGATTCGCAATGACAGGATTAGATTAGTTCATTAGCAGGTTGTGGCGGAGTCACATTGCATCTTGTACAGGGACAATTTCTAAAGGCGACATCACAGGCTACAAATGCCAAATTCAGTTTCTCCCTGACTAGAGTTGCTCTGTTGGTGGTATGCTGCATCTCAGCCAGACCAACAAAACGGCTTTCCTCCGTTGGAACAGAGGGCAGTGTTGTAGGCAGACAAACAGACAGTAGATGAATAATAGGTTTCTGCTGTGGGCACCCATTGTTTGGAAGCACAAAAGATTCACACTCCTGCGGAAATGGATCTCCTCCATGGCGACTGCACTCAGAGGGCTCTCATTGCTCAGTCCACATTCATTTCAGGGCGGCAGACCCCTTGCATTACAAGGTACACTCACACTTCTGCACTTGCACGCATGCCCTCTTGTTTTTCTCTTTGAAGAATTCTAAGGATTCAAGTTGCAAGTTAGGCCTATGTATGTATCATCTGTGGTGCAGGCTGCAGGCTGCACAGTGCAGCATGGACTGCAGGCAGAGGCAGGTGGGGGAAGGCAGGAGGAGAAGCCTACAGCTGCTGCTTGCAGAGGAGTTTGGCCTTGGTGAAGGTCAGAGCTGGGGAGGTTAAGTATTCTGACAGACAACCAATTGGATCTGTTCCCTCCCTCTTTACTATGTCCACCTTTCTGCTTTCAGAGTCTTATAAAATCCCATCTGCTCACCAGCTACTTCGGTGTTGGTTAACAGTGCTTCTGCAGTCCTGGCTTATGGACCTTGACATCATCTGCAGGCTTAGAAACATTGCTCAATCTGTTTTGTCACAATGGCATACTTATTGTTCTTTGCTTAAAAAAAACCCAAACATTATAAGATCCCTCATTATAGACCTTGAAACAATCACCAGAATCTTTTCATTTAGGACTTGGGTTAAGTTCCCTATTTTTTAAAAATTTGAAATAACTTTGTATAATAACTTTTAAAATTGGTATTATTTTATTTTTATTTATGTGCATGTGTGTGTCTCTGTGAGTGTATGCTATCTGGGCGCCAGTGCTCACAGAGGTCAGAAGAGGGTGTCGGATCTTTTGGAGCTGGAGTTATAGGCAGTTGTTAGCCACCTGCTGTGGGTGCTGGGAACCAAGTCAAGTTCCAGTCAAGTCCTCTGTAAGAACAAACAGCATGTGCTTTGGTTTGTTTTGTTTTTCAGGGTAGGGGGGTTGGTTTTTTGAGACAGGGTTTCTCTGTGTAGTTCTGGCTGTCCTGGAACTAGTTCTGTAGACCTGGCTGGCCTTGAACTCACAGAAATCCACCTGCCTCTGCCTCCTCAGTGTTGGCATTAAACGTGTGTGCCACCCTAGCCAGGCAAATAAGTCTCTTTTGTTTTAATTTATTGTTTTAATTTATTTATTTAATTGTGTATTGGTGTTTTGCTTCCATGTCTGGTGCCTGCAGAGGCCGTAAGAGGGCACTGGGTCTCCTGAAACAGGAATTATAGATGGTTTGAGCCACGATAGGAACTGAACCAGGGTCCTCTAAAAGAGCAGCAAGTACTCTACCACTAGGCTACCACCCCAGCCCCAATATGTGCTTTTAACTGCTGAGCTCTCGCTCCAGCTCCCTGTTTGTTTGTTTGTTTGTCTTTTGTGTTTTTGAGGCAGACTTTCACTATGTAGCCATGGCTAGCCTAGAGCTCTTTGAGTAGATTAAGTAGGCTGGTCTCAAACTTACAGAGTATCATCAGCCTTTGACTCCCCGGGGTGCTGGAACTAAAGATATGTGCCACCAAACAGGAAAAAGAGATGAAGGGACATGTTGTCTGCTGACAGTAATTGCACGCCTATTGTCAATGTATTTTCCTGTTTAGTTAACACTGGAAACACGTGTGGCGTATCTAGGGTTACAAAAAGATGAACTTTACAACGTAACATGCCCGGCATCCCATATTCTAACATAGCATACGTTTTACTTTTAGAAGTCACTCGTTCACACACAGAATTATAATCCTAACAATGCAGCTCTGTGCGTTCATTTTTTTATTGCTCACATTATTTCATATTTCTACATAGTTTTCATAATTGGCATTTCTAATGGCTGCCCTGCATAACTTAGTGTGAGTTCTGTATGAACTGACCCTGCTTGGACATTTGTATTGTTGCCAGCTCTTTACTCTGTTAGCTAAGAGGCAGTTCACATTTTGTTGTTGTTGCTGTTGTTGTTCAGTTAACATTTTCCTTTTGTTCAGTTTTCCCCCTAGAGTGAACTCCCAGTGGTGAATTCCCTGCATGAGAGGTGTGCCTGCTGTGGCTTTGGTTAGACCCTGTTCTGGAGAGCCATTTGAATGTGGTCACTAGCACTGTACTTGTGTACCCACCCACCTGTGTTTCTTTCACCACCATTGAGCCCCATGATGGTTTAAGGATGCCCATCTTTTCTAAATAAGTCCCGTTTATCATCTTTTGAAGAAAATATGGGAGATATATAAATGTATAAATAAGAAAATAAGTTATTCCTAATCTTACCGATACCAGGGAAGTCAGGATTCCCTTCTGGATTCTTAATATTGGTAATAAAACAATTCAGAAATGGACTTGGAAAACAAAAGCGCAAGAAAAGTTTTACTAGAGCTTGAGAGGAAAGAGTCCAACAGGGCTGGCAAGCTGTGAATCCTGGCAGCTGCCAGGAGGAGGGAGAGACTGGCATCTGGGTCTGGGAGTGCCAGTTGCTCAGCTGTGGAGGTTGGTGAGTGCCTATGTGACAGAATGGGAAGGGGGACTTCTGAAAAAAGTGGGAAAACCCAGAGTGTCAGGGAAAATACAGAAAGGCTTTGGCCAGTATCCCAAAGCAGGAAGAACTCAACACCTTTTGACTTAGGAAGCAGGCAGCCTCACGCACTGCTGTGTGAGAGTGTAAGTGGCTGATCAGAAGGAGGGTGCTCTGGGAAGGCCTCAGTAAGAGGATCATTATTTCTCCCATCGCCTTAGCTTGGCACCAGCTGCATCAGCTTTCCTAAGGAGTGCTTTCCTGGGCAAGTGATTGTCAAGCCTAGCTGCATTAACTCTTAATGAGACAATAGTATGTGATGTTTTCATCTCTGGAGCAGATCAGAATGTCATGATTCTATCAAGGGCCAGAGGTAGAACTGGACTAAGCAGCCTTCCCTTAACAGACCTCACCAAAGCCCTGAAACCTTCACCTTGTCAAATCATAACTTAAATCTTAAGTAGGGGAAGATGTGATATGTTTCCCTTTTCAGTGTTAACTGGGAAGTGGGAGGTGAGGTCCACAATGGAGGGGAATTCTGTCTTCCCCGGCCTCCGAGCCTGATAATTATTTCTCTTTAGCTACGTAACACCACCCACCCTGAGGTAAAGATTTTAAAAATGTGGTTTTTCCCAAGTATATCTTTCATAATGTATTAAGTACTTATCTTGGTGCTGTGATATAATCCCTGGCAGAAGTAACTTGAAGATAAGGAAGGCTGTACTCTTCCTAGTTCAAGGCTAGGCCGTATGGCATCTGCAGTCAGGAAACAGAGAGCCATGAATGTAGGTGCTCAGCACTCCTTTTCATGTGGGTGAGTAGTTAAGGTGGGTCTTCCCACATTAAGTAAGTAACCAAGGTATACTCCCTGACAGTCACAACTAGAGGTTTTGCTTCTAGGCTCTGTCAATATTAAGTATCACATGTGTTGCATCATTCTGCTCTCTGAAAGTGTATCTTCCTGTAGGACAGTAGTTTCACTTTTCCCTCTTGAGGGCTGAGTCTGAGTGATACTGGAGTGAACTTTCTCCTCAGTATATCCTTCTGCGTATCTTGGAATCGTCCCTTGGGAGCATTCCTAGAAGCAGATGTGCAGGGTCAGAGGATGGGCCTTGTTAGGGCATTTGATGAATATTGAAAATGTTGGTTCGAGGCCAGTCTGGTCTACAGAGTGAGTTCCAGGACAGTCAGGGCTACACAGAGAAA
>JADRCH010000148.1:45273-63557 GCA_019843965.1 Rhynchomys soricoides | reverse complement strand
CCCCCCCCCCCAAATAAATAAATAAATAAATAAATAGAAAGAAAGAAAGAAAGAAAGAAAGAAAGAAAATGTTGTATGGGAGAAAGCTGTGCTCCTGGCGCCTCATTTGATGTTTGGCTGTCACCCTGTTTTCTCCAGGTTAAATGCCAGTGGCCAATTATTTATCTATTTATCTTAAAGGAGCTTTGGACTTCTGCCTTTGCTCCCTAGACATTTCGTTCCTGGGTAAACGTCTCAGAATTTATTTTATTCAGGATTTTCTTTGGATTCCATCTCTTGGTGATTTTTACCTATCTATATCTTTCTCCTAGTTCTTTAACTGTATCCTGCAGCATCTTTGCTAGGCTTCGTGATTAACTAGACATCTTGAAGTCTAGAATTCCTAGAGAGGTACTGCCGGCTTTAGCTTATTTCTTTAGTAATGCTCATGAATTCTAGTTTGAGAACCTCAGAGGTTAAGGAAAGTATCCGTACTTACATATGGATAATATTTATAGTGTGCTGGATGGCAGGCTTTGTCCTTACAGAATGTGGACAGGGGGATATCATATGTGCTTATTCTGGACCTTCATCTGGGAAGATAATGAATTCTTCAGCATTAGGAATATTGTGCCTAGGGGCAGAAAGATACACTCAAGGATGAATGCCAAAGGGCAGAGGCCATTTGGAGAAAGACAAACCTTTATGGTAGGGCCTTGAATTCTGTGGGGATTGGAGAGAGGCACATGTGGGGCAGACTCTTAAGAGTCACCAGTGGAATTTAAACTCAATCTGTCTGTAAGGCTGTGAATTAGTAGGTTCTTGGAGCAAAAATCCTTGGTAGACAGGTAACAGTGAACCAGGCTAGAAGTCCGTTGTAGCCTACAGAGTGAGAGCTGCAGAGGCCTGAGCTACTGCGGTGTAGGAGGGACAGAGGTGGAGAGGAGGGGCTGTTCCAGATACATTTCTGGCAGAAAATCTGCAGGTGACATATGGCTTCAGGCAAGCTGTGTGTGTGTGTGTGTGTGTGTGTGTGTGTGTATGTGTGTGTATGTGTGTATGTGTCTGTGTGGTATGGGAGAATTTGTACCTTATCTGTTCCATAGAAATTTGCCAGGATACACGAGAAAGCACTTAGCCATCTACAAGTACTCTACACATGGAAAATCTTAATTATTTTTCTACCATACTAGGGAGGTGGCTCAGTGGGTAAAAGCAGTTCTGTGGCATGCCCGACAACCTGACTTTGTTCCCTGGAACCTATGTAAAGAGCTGGATGTGGTTTACGTCTCTACTTCCAGTTCTGTGGCAAGCTGGGAGGTGGAGATTCCCTCAAACTCTCAAGCTATGTAGCCTGAAGTATATAGCATGCAGCAGCAGCAAGGGAAAAGCCCTGACTCAAAACAATGGAAGGCAAGCACAGGCTCTGAAAGCTGTCCTCTCAGTAGCCCTTGCGCGCGCGCGCTCTCTCTCTCTCTCTCTCTCTCTCTCTCTCTCCCACTTTCTCTGGCTCTCTCTTCCCCACAACGATAGAAAAATGTTTGCACATGGATGTTGTACGAAGTGATGGGTTTCATAATGATATTTTATTGGAATACTTAATTTGACCATATTCACCTCTTTCATCTTCTCTTGTCCCCTCCCCCTCCCAGTAGTCCCCTTCTTCATCCCAAACAGTCCCCTCAACCTTTCATGCCATGTGTGTGTGTGTGTATATATATATGTATATGTATATATATGTGTATATATATATATATGTATATGTATATACACGTGCAATGCAGGTTCTGCACATGAGAGAAAACGTGCAGAATTTGTCTGAGTCTGACTTACTTTGCTCAACTTAATCATCTCCTGTTCCCTTCGTTTTCCTGCAAATGTCATAGATTTTTATTCTTCTTTATGGCTGACTAAAACTCATGCATTGTGCATGCATCATATTTTCTTTATTCATTGCAGCTATGAAAATGTATTGGTAGTAATGGTGTTTAAGAAGCCCTTCCCTAGAGGACTGTTCTATGAATGAAGTGGCCAGTGTGTAAAAGCATCTAAGTGCTAGGCAGATAGTTGTTCCTTGGGAGACACGTGCTTTCTCCTCATCCATTTGTCTCCCAGACCATGGAGGCACTTCTTTTTTTAACGCTGCTCCTGCATCCAATGAAAAGTGAATCTGAATAGCTGAGAGAAGGGTCCAGTTTGACATGGCAGTCTTCAGCAGGGAGGAGATATGTCTGTGGTAGGTCTCTGTTCTTTGGGATGAAGGAACATTGGGGGAAATGCTTGGATCATAGCTGGATAATAGCTCTGACCTATGGGTGCATGGCCAGACTGCGCTGGAGGATTAGCTGTGCATGGGGACGGGGTGAGGATTGGTGCTGGGGGGGGGGGGGGGTGGTAGGAGACTGAAGAGGTTGATAATGAGCCCTTCCTGTTCAGTCAGCCAGGCACAGGAAGGCTTCAGCAGAGAAAGTGTTAGACCTTGGCCTCACTTTGGAGAACACAAACTGGAGGACTGTGGGGCAAACCCTAGACTTGGTGGGGGTGGTGCTTTTGTGGATGGTGACAACAGAGGGAACTTGCCTTAATGAATGCCAGAGAAGGTCTGGAAGGACCGTTTTTTTTTAAAGATCTGTTCAGCCAAACTGTTTTGCAGACAGAAGCTCCTGCCTTAGAGAGGATTAGTGAGCAGGAGGGCTGTTTTCTCTTCCCCAGGAAACAGAATGCCAGGATGTGCAGGTGCTGCAAGCTTCTGTCAAGCACCTGCCCCAGGTATGAAATGGATGAGTAGGAAATGGATGGATGGGTTAACCATGAGGGGCTGCTCTCTGAGCAGCCTTCCCCGCCCCCCACTTCCCACCTGTTGGTGGAAAATGACATCCCTCCAGCCTGTCACAATGCAGGTGAAAAGCACTGAGAGACAAGTCAGAGGTTTGCTTGTTTTAATGATTGTCAAATGCAATTTTATGGATTATTTTTAATCTTTCATACATGTTTGATTTTAAATTTACTTCCCATTTCTAAGAAATAAGAGCATAAAATACTGTGTGTGTAGAAGATATTTTGTCTTGATTTTAAAAAGTATGCTGTGGAGATCTTAGGCCTGCTTTATTTTCATTTTTATTAGGCTCAAAAAAAATTTTTTTTTGAGACAAGGTTTCTCTGTGTAGCCCTGGCTCTCCTGGAACTCACTCTGTAGGCCAGACTGGCCTCAAACAGAGATCAGCCTGTCCCTGCCTTCTGACTGCTGGAATTAAATGTGTATCACCACCGATGGCTAATTTTTTTTTTTTAAAGATAAGATCTTCATATAATCCATGTTGGCCTCAAAGTTGAGATTGAGTATGAGAGATTACGTTTGAATTTTTATTCTTCTGTGTTCAGCTCTTAAATCCTGGGATTAGAGCTGTGTGCATCATCATCATCCTAGACTTTCTTTGGTGTGTGCAGGGCAATCGCTCTGTGTCCTGAACTAAAATCCCAGCCCCATACTTTTTTTTTTTTTTTTTTGGTTTTTTGAGACAGGGTTTCTCTGTGTAGCCCTGGCTATCCTGGAACTCACTCTGTAGACAGGCTGGCCTCGAACTCAGAAATCCGCCTGCCTCTGCCTCCTGAGTCCCAGCCCCATACTTAGGGGTCAGCTTTAGAACTCTCTTCCGCCTACTTCAAATCATGGCATGGTCCAGCCAGCCTTGGTAGTTGCCCCTGGGCTTGCCTGGTAGGGTCTTATATTTGGAGAGCTTATTTGTCCTGACAGCAGCTTTGCTTTAGAGTCAGGGGACCGTTGTAAGATCTTTTAGGTGCAGCATGGCCTGAGGAGAGGCACTCCTTAGTTTCCAGTACTGTCTCTAGAAAGTGGAGAGAAATGACTGGCTCCTCCTGCTTCCTCATGAAGATGCCCTGGCAGAGTGTACCAAGATTAGTTCCTAAGCTGTGCAAATGTGTGAGAGCTTTGCTTTTATTCATGCCAAAAATATTGTTTGACCCTCGCTTTGTCTTTCATATCATAGACACTCACTTTTGAGAGATGTTAGTCTTAAAGACCTGAAATCTTCTAGACACTGCTATACTTCAGCTTGGTTTAACAGAGACAGCTGTGATGAACTCCATGAGCTGGGAAAGGCAGCGCAGAGGTGTGGTGAGGTATTTATTTCTTCCCTAAGGTCAGTCATATAAAGGGATGAAGCAGCAGAAGAAAGATGGAGGTATATACATTACGGTGTGTATGCATGTCTCATGGTTGTGTGTATTCTCTCATGCCTGTGTTTGCATGTGTAAGGGGTTAGAGAGAGATGGGCATGAACAACCAACTTATTCCTTTGTGACAATCTCTCACTGTACTGGAAGCTAGTCTGATGGCAGTAAGCCCCGGAATACTCCTGTCTCTCCTGCACAGTGCTGGGGTTTCAGGCACACGTGGCAGGTCTGGCCTTTCACACATGTGTTGGTATATGAACCAACACATGTCTTCAAGCTTGCACAAGAAGCATTCTTACCAAGCCACTTCTCAGGTTCGTTCAAAGTTTTTGTTACATGTTTGCATATGTACACATGTGCATGCCATTTCGTGCATGTGGATACCAGAGGACAACTTGTGGAGTTTGTTCTCTCCTTCTACCGTGTGGGTCCTGGAGATCATCAGGCATGGTGAAGAACTAAGCCATCTTGCCAGTTCTGCCTAATTTTTGGTTAAAGTGTATTGTGTACCTCCAGCTGACTGGCTTCATAGCTCAGGATGATCTTGAACTTCTGACATTCCTGCTTCTACCTCTTCCGTGTTGTGATCACAAGTTTTAGCAGTGTTGGGGACTATATTAGTCTAGATCCTGTAAAGGAACAGTACTATCTGTGTGTCCAGTGCCCTTGGAAGCTAAAATAGGGTGTTGGACCTCCTGGAACTAGAACTATGGATGGTTGTGAGACATGATGTGGGTACTGGGATTTTATCTATCTATCTATCTATCTATCTACACACACACACACACACACACACACACACTGGAGTTATTAGATTGTTTTACAGAATGTAGTCTAGGTAATCCAACAATAGCTGATCCAGTAGGCAGAGTCTGGTAGTTGCTTAATCCATTAGCTGGATGTCTCAGCAATGCCAATCTGGCACCGGAGTCCTGGGGGGTTCCTGGAGAGTGGTTGCTCTTCAGGGATTTTGGAGTCTGAAGAAGGTTCTAGAGAGTGAGAGCAAGCAGGCGAAAAGCAAAGGTTCTTTCATGTCCTTTTAACTTGGCTACCACCAGAGGATGCCATCCACATTTAGAGTGGGTCTTCCTGCTTCCAATAATCTGATCAAGAAAATCCTTCACAGGAGTGCCCAACCGCTTGTCGATTTTAGTCGATTCCTTACGCTGTCAAGTTCATAACCAAGATTATCCATGACGGGTTGAACCCAGGCCTTCCTGAATGCTAGGCAAGCACTCTACCAACTGAGCTAGAGCCCAGGCCACAAAGAAGATTCTTTTTTAAAAACGTAATTATTTATTTACATTTCAAATGTTGCCCCCCCAGTCCCCTTTCCCAGAGTTCTTCACTTATCCCCCCTCCCCTTCAAAGCAGATATTTTAAAGGATCATCTTTGAATGAACTAGGAAAAGTGTCTCGCTTTCCTTGTGTTTTGGAGACTATATAGAATAGAAGAAGATATAATTTGAGAGTTGGAAGTTATATCCTTGTCTAGAGAAAGATAACTCTCACAGCCTGTCCAAGGCCAACTATTGTTATTTGATAACATTCAAAAATATTTTACAGAATATACAGATGTAGAACTATATCTACCATCCCCCTTTCATATGCTACTCTCCATTCTTTTGTTTGTTTGTTTGTTTGTTGTGTTTTGGTTTTTTTTTTTTTTTTTTGAGACAGGGTTCTCTGTGTGTAGCCCCAGCTGTCCTAGAACTCATTCTGCAGACCAGGTTGGCCTTGAACTCACAGATATCTGTCTGCCTCTGCCTCCTGAGTGCTGGGACTAAAGCTGTGCATCATCACTGCCTGACTAGCCTCCACTCTTCACCTTCCTTTATTTAATACATTTTACAGATAGATGTGTAGTAGGCTTTGTGGTTCATTAATGTTTGGTCGCCGCGCTTCATACGACCATTTCTGTGCAAATGGACTTTTAGTTTTCATATAATCGCCATCAGAAATATAATATTTTTGTGTAATGAATATCTTTCTACACATGCCATTGTTTATGGATATAAGTGCACAAGTGTGATAGGTCTCTAAAAGAACATTTGATGGCATAACCATGTGGTTCATTTAATGGCATAACCGTATGGTTCAAGGTGTTCCAGTCTTATTCATTTATTGTTTTTGTCATTCAGGCATTTGAAAAATGAACTTCCCTTAAAAATAGATTCATTTTATTTTTATCTGTATTTGTGTCTGTGTCTAGGTATGCATATGTGTGTATAGGTGCCCAAGGAGACCAGAAAAAGGCAATGGCTCCCCTGAAGGTGGAGTTACTGATGGCCTACAGCCACCTGACTAGCATGTTGGGAACCAAACTTAGCTCCTCTGGCAGAGCATCAACCACTCTTAGCCATTGATTCATCTCCTGAGCCCCTAAAACTTGCTTATTTGTGTTAGTTTTTGGTTTTTTTTGCTTAGATTTTTAGTGATTGAGTCTTTCTAATTATAAGGTCTTATGCATATATAAAATGGTTTTTATTATTTGGATTGAAACCTTGAATCTGTCTAGAATTTATTTGAAGAATGAGACAGAATCTGAATTTCATTTCATTTCGTTCTCTTATTTTAAAGATTTATTTTATGCATGTGAGTACATTGTCATTCTTTTCAGACACACCAGAAGAAGGCATCTGATCCCATTACAGATGGTTGTGAACCACCATGTGGATGCTGGGAATTGAACTTAGGACCTTTGGAAAGGGAGTCAGTGCTCTTAACTAGTGAGCTGTCTCTCTAGCACCCCCCCCCCCGAATTTCATTTCTTTCCAGAAATATCTAGGGTTTGTTTGTTTGTTTTGATACATGCTATGACTGCGTAGTCTGGTGGGCCTAGAATGTCTTATGTAGGCTAGCTTGCAACTATCTTCCTGGCTAGTCTCCAGAATGCTGGGATCAGAGTGCACTACCACACACAGCTAAGAACTGGGTTGAATTTGTGTGTGTGTGTGTGTGTGTGTATTTATCTAGGTGTGTGCAGGAGCCTGCATAGATTCCAACTGGGCATTGGATCCCCTGGAACTAGAGTTAGAGGAGACTGTGTGTCCTTTGTCTTCTGTGTCCCAGGCCCTGCCACCCCAGTAGGAAGTAATCTTAACCACTGAGCCACCTCTCGGCTCTATGATTTTTTTTTTTTAACAAATTAACTTATTGGAGTTTCAATTCCCTTATCTGTATATTGGAAATAGTACTAATAATGGGCTGTTGAGAAGATTAAATAAGATTCTAAATGGAAAAAATTTAGCCCCACTCCCAACACAGTGTGTTAAGATCATGATTTAAATACTCAGAAACCTGAGAAAACATACTGTATTTTGGCAAAACAAAGTCCTACAGGGCTGAAGTAGTTACCTTGAGACTTATCAGTGTGACTTAGGGTGAGTCACTCTATCATCTAGCTTCTGTTTCCTCACCTGATGGATGATACAGTCTACATCATGAAGTTGACAGAGGTCCCTATTAGATCACATGCCCAAATATCTTGTAAACTGTAAAGCGCTATATAACAACATGTTGGAATTTATTTCCTGATACAAGAGTAACCCAGCACAGGTGGCTGTCTAACATATGGCTGAGGAGAATAATTAACTTGCAATAATACAAAATTAGCATCCGATGTCAGGCAAGTAAGATTGCAGCCTGATGATGGTAATGGTTAGTGATTGCATCTTTGTAATTAAGCCATAATGAGCTCCCTGGGACAGAACCTTGTTAGAGTGAAAGATGGATCAAAAGCCTTTGGTTTAATCTATACTCATCAAACACAGTAGCAGGTTAAGCAAAGAAGAGGGAGTCGCTGAAGCATAGTCCTTGTCCTTGAGGGCAGCAGGGTGACAGGCGTGTAGAGTGCAGCCCTTCAGCAGACACACTGGCAGACTAAGATTCTCCAATGTCCTCACTGTTCAGGGGCTACCAAGGAGAGAGGGCCTCACTATCCTGGTTGCCAGTTTGATCTGTGTCAGAATCTCAAGAACTCGGTTTGGTAATGTTGTCTTGAAATTCTCCTCGTCGCCCTCGCTGTTGTGCTGTTCAGTACTTTTGGGTCTGCCAGCGATCTTTTGTTTATTGCGCCCTACCCATCTCCTCCGTGGAGTCTGGGTGCGAGTGTTGTACCTTCTGGCCTGTTTCTAGGATGCCCCTACTGTTCATCCTTTCTGGGGTAGTAAAGTCACCTTTGGGTTTTAGGTAAGGCTCACACTTATATTCCATTCCCATCACCACACACACAAGTTTATGCATGTCTCTCATAGCATATTTGTTAGGAGTTACAAGTTAGATCATGTGTATGAAAATAGTAAAACATGGTTATTAATCTCCGAAACCAAGATTTCAGGGCTGTCCTGGCTCTCTGCCACGTTTTCAGATCTGGCAGCTCTACCTGGGAAGTCCTGGTTCCAAGTGGCCTAAAACAGCATTGACCACCCTAAGGTTTTGTGGTCCCAGAGGCAGAGGATATTAAAAGGCTCTGTAAGGAAGGAATTCCCAGCTTATGTCATGTTTGGTAAATCGAGGGTTAAACAGTGTTGACTGCTGTATATTTTTTAAAGATTTATTTATTTATTTATTTATTTATTTATTTATTTATTTATTGTGAGTACACTGCTGTCTTTAGACTTACCAGAAGAGGGCATCAGATCCCATTACAGATGGTTGTGAGCCACCATGTGGTTGCTGGGAATTGAACTCAGTACCTCTGGAAGAGCAGTCAGTGCTCTTATCCACTGAGCCATCTCTCCAGCCCCAGTTTTTTGTTTTCTAATTCTGTCAGTTTTCAGAATATTAACAGTTTCTGGGTTAAAGCAGTGAATATTTCTTAGTGGTACCACTGTGAGACCACCTCACACACACTGTCCCTCACCTTGAGTGTTCATGGTACTGAATGAGTGAGTCTCTGGTGGTCATTCCCATCTGCAGACCATGAGTTTGGATAGAACTTAATGACAGCCACAGAGACCTTTCTGTAATGTTGGGATACTATTGATTTTTTTTTATCCACAATTTGACAATAAAGCAAATGCATAGACATAAAGGTGATGCAAACTAAGAGATTAGAAAAGTGTATATAAAAGTGTAAACTAATTGTACCCAGAAGAAAGAGATTGTAGGTAATTTCCTTTCTCTTTTTGTCTGTAGTGCCTGCACTTATTAGAAGAGTTAATACAAATACATTTAAAGGGATACTTTCCCATGTTTTATTACCCAGCAACTCAATGATGAGGGCTTAGGGACTTTAGTATCATTTCAATTTTATGGATTCTTTTGACCTCATTACCTGGATGAGACGTGCTCCTTGGGAATGGGATTGCTGCTTATAAACCAGCCTTGTGCATTTATCGACTGAGGCAAGGCCCTAGGAAGGGAAAAAGATCTGAGATACAGCTTCCTTTGCTTTTCCATTCTATCTCCTGCTCTAGTTTCTCCTTTCCTCTATCCTTCCCTTCCTCCCTCCCTCTTTCCCCTTCTTCTTCCCTTTTCTCCTCCTTGAGACAGAAGCTTACTTAGTAGCTCAGGCTAGCCCTAAAAACTATGTAGGCCAGGATGGCTCTTGACACCTTTCTTCCTCAGTCTACCAGTGCTGGGTTATAGGTGTAATTCACATTCTTACCTTCCCCTTCCTCCTCCCTCCTTCCCTCTTCCTCCTCTCTTTGTCTCTCTCCATCTCTCCTTCCTTCCCTCTCTCCCTTCCTCCATTCCTTCCTACCCCCCTTGCAGCTGTTTTGAGACAGAGTACCATTATCTAACTAACCTAGGCTGGCCTTGAACTCTTGGTGTGCCTCCTGCCTCAGCACTCCAAGTGTGGGGTTACAGGTGTGATCTACCATGGTGGTCTTGGGAATACATTTCTTGAGCAAGGACAAGTCTCTCAGTATTTCTGGGGACAGAACTGGGGTTTAGAACATAGAGGAGGGGACATGGCTTTTGAGCTTATCTATTTTACTGAACCCCAAAGGACAAGGGGGAAATGTATGGATGGGCAACCGTGAACATCCGTGGGTGGGCAATGGTGAACATGTGTGGATGGGCACCGTGAGCATAGGCTTTTAAAGGATGCTTAAAAATATGATATATGTTGCCAAATCTGTTACTCAGTATGTTTTTTTTTTTAGCTTTTAAAAACATGCTCAACTTCATTTCCAATATCTTTAAACGGTCCTCCTTCCTCTTTTTTCTTATCTATTTTCTTTTCCTTTTCGAATCTCACAGATGCATCCATTTGTTTAGGACTGTTGTGGCAGTTACGGTGTTTGGGATTCCGCTGGTTCATCTCAGCAGTGTTCCTATTTCCCTCATCCCCCTAGGCCTTGTACTGAGTTATATGGTGGATGGAGGATGAGTTATGGGAGTGGTATTTGAGGGGATTCAAGTCTAGCTCTCAAAGAGAATGTGCGGGCAGAGGGAGCCACAGCGAACAGCCGGGCATGGCCTGGAATCAGTGTGCACACTCATGGGTAGGGGGTTGGTGCTTTAGCAGCAAGGGCTTTCTAGACCACTGTTCAAAGGACATGGGGACCATTCACCGGAACTTCAGACAGACACTGTTCATCACAAGAGTAGAGGTAGCAGTATTCTGTTTTGGGTCAAAATGGCTCTTAGGTGATAAGAGTATCTACATCATAGTGTTGTTGTGTGGATCCTGTGAATAAATACGTGGAGAAGGCCCAGTACACATTAAACCCCAAGCATCAGCTATCACTACTGTTGTTAGTGGAATGGAAAATTCCTGCAGTATGCTTGCTCAGTAGCATATTTTGCAACAAATTTGCTCTATAGACAAGGTATGATTGTTATTGTCACTCTAGGGCTGGGTTAATCTGCTTCTGAGGTTTCCCCTCCTGGGATACTGTCTCATCACAGTGATTGGCAATGCCTGGGCTGTTTACATGATGGACCAAATAAAATGGACTTCCCCAGATAGGTAATGTTTTTTTTCTTATAAATGGAATAGTCACCTCTGTCTGTAACCTGGAGCGCAGTCCTGTCTTAATCACCCAAAGCTTGCAGTTGTACAGCGACCCAACTTGTTTGCCCCAGAGGTTCATTGAGTGGGTTGGATTGTATGTAGCTCAGTGATAGAACATGTAATTAGCATTTTTATGACTCTGGATTCAAATATGAATGCACAAAATTCAAGCATTCAATAAAGCATTAAAGTTAATTTCTTATAGAAAGAGTATCTTTTTTAAAAAAAGATTTATTTATTTTATGTGTGTGAGTACATTGCAGCTGTTTTCAGACACACCAGAAGAGGGAATCGGGTCCCATTACAGATGGTTGTGAGCCACCATGAGGTCTCTGGGAATTGAGTTCAGCGCCTCTGGAAGAGTAGTCGGTGCTCTTAACTGCTGATACCCTCTCCAGCCCTAGAAAGAGTATCTTAACCTTTGTTTTGTAGTTTGGTCAGGTGGTTATCATGTCAGCCAAGGTTGATGGTAACTAGGCCTCTCTCTTTTTATTTCATAAGGGTATAATTTGGGCGCTGATAACCTTCCTTTAGGAGCTCAGTTTTTTCAGGTCTCTGTATTTGTGTGTGTGTGTGTGTGTGTCTAGGATGTGCGCATGCACGTGCATATACACCCACACCCACTCAGTTTCTTGCTTTGTTTCCTTGACATCTGGCAAAAATGAGAAATAAGTGTGTCAAAGCATCTATGCACAGGCAGTGGATATAGCCCCCTCCCATTTTCCAGTTTCTGACTTATGAAAATGATGATGCCTGCTCCACACAGCTCCAGGTCCCCCTTGTGCTCAGTGCTGGGGTGTCTTTTTACTTTTTACTTTTAGTTTTGAGACAGAGTTTCTGCATTTAGCCTTGGCTAGCTACCCTGAATTCACAGTGTAGATGGGGTTGACCTTGAATTTGCAACCATTGCTTCCCATCCTCTGGGGTTACCATGCGCTGCCTTCTTTTCTTTCTTTCTTTCTTTCTTTCTTTCTTTCTTTCTTTCTTTCTTTCGTTTTTTGAGACAGGGTTTCTCTGTGTAGCCTTGGCTGTCCTGGAACTCACTCTATAGACCAGGCTGGCCTCGAACTCAGAAATCTGCCTGCCTCTGCCTCCCAAGTGCTGGGATTAAAGGCGTGCGCCCCACTGCCCGGCCCTTCTTTGGGTTTTAACAGCAAATTTTTAAGTGGCATACCATCTCCCTAAGATTTGTTGGGAGCTTAGCATTGATTCTGCTTTAGGCGGTATAATAAAAGATTTTGAATTTGAAGCTAGAGGGGGAAGAGAAAACTGAAGCCTGTCTTAGGGTTTCATTGCAGTGAAGAGACACCATGACCAAGACAACTTTTATAAAGGACAGCATTTAAATGGGGGCTGACTTACAGTTTCAGAGGTTTAGTCTGATACATCATGGCAGGAAGCATGGGAACATCCAGGCAGGCATGTGCTGGAGAAGGAGCTAAGAGCTCTATATCTTGATCCAAGGCATCCAGAAGGAGACTGTCTTCTGAAGGTAGCTAAGAGGAGGCTACTTTCCTCACTGGGTAGAGTTTGAGCATAGGAGCCTCAAAGTCCACTGCCACAATGACACATACCCTCCAACAAGGCACACCTCCTAACAGTGGCACTTCCCATGGGCCAAGCATGTTCAAAGCACAACAAAGACTCACATATGAAGTGCCTGGCCTTCACTCTTCAATTTATCTCATTCTTCTTGAGCTCTTCCTATGCACCAGGCCTGGTGAAAGTCACCATTGGGCAATTGAGCCAAGGTTGAATTTGGACTCTCAGCCCCTCTAGTAGTGAACTGCATGAGCTTAGAACTTTCTTCTTTATGATTTAGAAACCTATTTTATTAAAAAAATTTAAAACTAAGAATACATTAAATCTGCTGTACTATGAACCATTTAAAATGACATTCTTAAATGGTTTTAGAGAAAAAAGTATTCACAAAGAAGTGATGCATTTGTCTTAAAAATTCATATTACTACATGTCTCATCACTAGATGAAGGAGATAGAAGAATAATATATTAAAGTACTGACAATATAATTATCAAGTTTCAGTTGAATATAATTCATGCTATTTTTTCTTACTTAACTTTTCTTGGAGCTCCATGTCTTTGTCAGGTTTAGCCCATCAACAGTGTCTGCATCATAGGACTGTTGTGAGGTTAAATAGTTACCGTTGTGAGGTGGTGGAGATGGTAGAGAGCATGGCGACAGTGATGTTACAGGACCATGGTTCAGCCACAGTGTGTGCACGTTGGGAGTTTTTGCGGAGAGCTGGTGGAGGAGTATAGGCAGATACACATGGTTAATATAAGTAAATTATGGTACATAACACTGTCTAAGAGGAAGAAGGCATTATGAAAGTAGAAATCAGAGGGGCCCAGGCCTCTCTCAGGCCAGAGAAAGCTATCAAAGGATGTGATGCTTTAGCTGAGATACAAAGCAGAAGTGAAAGTTAGCTGGGTTGGGGGAGGTGCAGCAGGCCACGGGCTCTTATTCTAGGCAGAAAGGTTTGAGGAGAAAAGCAAACCTGTCTATGGTGTTTGGAAGCTGGGGAAAAACAGTGCACCTTGTGTGGGTTGTGAAGAGGTGGAGAGATGTGGCTGTAGCAATAGAGACAGAAAGCAGATGGTGGGGAACTGGAGAATGATCTTTAAGAATTTTGCTTTACCAAGAGCAAGAACTATCCTCGAGACCTCTGATTTTGTTAGCCATTACAGTGCCATAACATCGTGCTATGTCTCCATATTGTTAGTAGGGGATACAGTCATTAGCCCAAAGGCACAGACTGAGAAAATACAACTGCCAGGATTTGAACCTTGGTCTCTTTTTACAGTTAGAATTCTTTTGATCACTGATGCCCTTTGAACTTGAAGTCTGGCTGTGTTATGATTTGGAGCCAACTTTTCTATCCACTTCAGTTTTCTCAAATTACATATAGTATTAGTCAGTATTAGCTTCATGGACTATTGAAAATGAGAAAATATGCATAAATGGCCAACTATAGTACAAGGTGTCTATCTCATATTCTTGCACAGAGAGATGTTCTTCCTTCACAGTTCCAGTGGCATGAGACAGAACCCTATGAGCAGCTGCCTACATGCTTGCTTGGTTTCAGCCATCTTTCAAGGTCTGTTAAAATCCACATACAAATCACCTTACATGACAAGTCCAGCACATTGTGTTCTCTACCTGCAATCCTGTTGTCACTGAGGTTTAAGTCTGCTGGTGGCACTATGCCTGATGCTACTCACTTTCCTAGAACCCTTATCTCTAGGAGTCACTGTCTTTTTCTCCCCCCCCACCCCCCAGAGCATATCTAGCCTGTTCTGCCTAGGACACAATGATCTTCAGTTTTTAGCTAGCATTATTCTTGAACTTGTCTGTTTGTTGTTTGAGATACAGTTTCCTTATGTAGCTGTTTGGCTTCAAAGTCAACAATTGCTCCTGCCTCAGCCTCCTGAGTGCTGAGATTGTTACTTACTTTATAGTTGCTCTTTACACTTTCTCATGTTGGTTTTAGGGGCAGATGTATCCAGGTGATAGAAAAATTGTATGGGAGCCACTCAGGTTATCATTTTTCTCATTAGACTGGGTCTTGGTGGGCACTAAGCTCTATGGGATGCATTTTATTTTGTTTTGTTTGCTTGCTTGTTTTTAATCTTGAAAAGCATCCTCTAAGTTATATTATGGTAATATTCTTCTTAGCACAATTGGAGAAGCAAATGTCTACATCTAAGCAATATGCCCTTTAATTAATTCTTTCCGTCTACAGAGTAGATGTTTACTAAGTGTGACTCTGTTCTAGGGCTAGGAAATAGAGCTGAAAGCCATTGTCCCTTCCCTCAAGGATAAGACAGATATTTGAACAAATAAATATGTGTAGCGAAGTGCTGGGGTGGAGGAATGGCGAAAACATGTCAATTTATATTCACCACTATTTGAAGACCAGTGAAAGATCCAGAGACAATGAGAGGCTTGCACTGGACTTCGGAGGACTTGGATCTTGAAGAGAACGTGGGTAGGAAGTAGAGGAGAGGCTACAGCACAGTTCATGGCCATTAGAAGACAGGTGCCATTGGAGCCCAGTTCGCACCAGCGTGGCTGGTAGCAGGCAGTTCGAAAAGGACTAGTGGGAAAAGGACAAGATGGTCTCCCAGTGGTATGATCCCCAAGAACCTAGGACTTTCATGAGACTTAAAGGCCTTTTATGATTGTCTCCCTTTTTATGGTCTCCCAGTGGCTATCACTTTCTTTCCCAAGAGGAATCCATAGCCTATTAACTGTCTTATCTCTGAATGGCTCTAGTCTTTCCCTACTTGTCTGCACTCCTGGTAAAGCTTGGCTATTGACTTTCCACACAAAAAGAAACCACACTTTATCACTGAAAACCTATGACCCGATTGCTTGGAGGAACAAAGGTGACCAGGTGAAAGGACACGTATACCATTTGCTTTTTGTAGCACGAGGTTGCTAGGGAGAATGAAGTCCATCTGTGACCAAACACCTATGTTCCTCTTTCGCTGGCTGCGTCACCAGAGAGGAGCCTTAAGTTGCCCTGCAAATGAGTTAGACCTCTTGTTTCTGTGGAGAAGGGGCAGGTGCAGCCTGAGTTTCTGGGGAACCCTGGGCTCTCACAGTTGTCTGTGTTTGCTTGCAGCTGTGTAAATGAGTATGGAAGATTATGATTTCCTGTTCAAAATTGTTTTAATTGGCAACGCTGGAGTGGGAAAGACGTGCCTAGTCAGACGATTCACTCAGGTAAGGGGATCTGGAATCTAGGGTTGGGTTTGTTTGTCTTACCTGTCTTACAGTGACCATCTTCTAGATGGGTGATTAGGCCCAGCTCCTTTTCCTTTTTTTCTTTTTTCTTTCTTTTTTTTTTTTTGAGACAGTGTTTCTCTGTGTAGATCTGGCTGTCCTGGAACTCACTCTGGAGACCAGGCTGGTCTTGAACTCGGAGATCTGCCTGCCTCTGCCTCCCAAGTGCTGGGATTAAAGGCGTGGGCCACCACCATATGGTAGATGGCAGGTTCTTAAGGCACCCTTTGAAGGCTTCATCAAGTTTTATAGCCAAAGGTTTTCTAGGTTGCCTAAGGGAGAATGGTACTGAGCCTTCTCCCGCACCTCCTCCTGCTTCCTTTTACAAGAGGGTCAGGTGGTTTTGTTTTCAGTGTTCAGTATCAAAAATAGGTTTGGGTCAAAAATAGATCAGTAGCTCATAATCATCTCAAGGTGGGAACACATTAAGTTAGGTATTAAACTGAGTCCAAATATTCATTTTAAAAAGCCCTGATGTAGACTAAACTTCAATTTTCTTGCCTGTGACTGTTCTCATCCAAAAACCAGAGTGAATTATTTTGGCTTATAACCAAATGTTCTGCTTGTCTAAGTCTCTTAAGTAGAACTAAGCTGAGGGCAGTGAAGAGTGGAACTGAACGTACAAGTTCCCTCCAAGGTTGGCCTCTTGAAAAATCACTGGCCAAGATTACATAGTAGTTTTTATACAGAACGTAGTGAAAAATACCTCTGAAGTTGATTTTGTTTCTCACTGAAAAATCTCAATGATGCCCTTTTCTGGATCATCATGAATGTAGCATGATCTTATTGACAGGCACCTTGGGAACATTGAGATGAGCTCTTTTAAGGCTTAAGATGACCTGGTGCCATAGAAAGAGCAGAGGCTCAAGGTTTTTTACTCAGGTGCTAGTCCTGGCTCTGCTGCCCACCTGCCCTTGCCAGGCCTACCCATGGCATACAGTCTGTGGAAAACTGGAGTGACAGATTGGGCAACACAAACAACTTTCGAGTTTACAGTTGCTGGAAATGTCAAGATTTTTCCCATGCTGCCTGTGTGTTTCACCAAGTTTTGGTCTGATGAAATTGAAAATCTAAAGGTCACCAGTGTCAGGAATTCAATCAACTATCACAGGGAGATACTGGAGACTCCAGCTGCTTTTCCATCCCCTAACCTTGGCAGTCTTAACTGCTTCTGTAAGGAGGACTTGCCCACATATTTTCCATAAAGAAAGGTTTTGTTTTTTAGTGCATTATTAGCGTTCGCTTGATTGTGTCTTTTCACTTAGAGATTATCAGTCCAGTCCTCCCATACAGATCCAGAGGGACCCAGTGACGTGCTTATGATCTTGAGGCATGTAGCTGGCAAAGCTGGGACCTTTGTCTCCTGCTTCTTGGCCTAATAATAATCTCTCCACAGTTTTTTAACCTCTGGGGCCACTTTCCTTAAATTCCTAAGATAAGCCCTGTCACGGAGGATGGAAGGTTTTTTTAATACTTTTGATCAGTACTTTACCCACAAGCATGTTTTCTTTTCTATCTACTTTTATTTCCCTATCCCTTTAATTCCCCCTAAACCTCACATTTCATATTTCATTCGTTATGTAGCAAGCAGTTAAAATGAACTGAATTCAGCTGGTTTTGAGACATGGAGATTTGGGGAACAAAGTGGGGAGGGGACATTGGAAAGGATTTAAAAAATATTTTGGCATTTGTTAGTCTGCAAACAGCTGGAGCTATAAACCTGAAGCTTGGCAGACTTCTGCTTGAACCAAGCCAAAAAAGGAAATTGATTCGGTATTTGTAAACAGAGTTATGAATGTTTATATTTACATCATTTGCAGACTTGCGATGGGGCTTCTGCTTTTGGTTTGAAGCTCAGTGTTCTGAGTTGAGACTTTAATTAAGGAACTCTTTTGTTAGGGAATGGATTTAATTAAAGATGTCCCAGTCTTAGCTGCAAGAGCTAATAAAGTCCATTTTGCTTTATCCCTGGAATTCTGCAATCTGACGAGGAAGAGACTAGGTAAAGACTTCTTTCTCAGTGGAAGTCCTTGCAACCCCAACCCTCTCCCTAAGCTTGCAGGAAACACGAGAAAGTAAGCGGCATTATATGTGCAATTTTGCTAATGGCCTTATTCTCTTGAAACTGTTATGTCTCCAGTTGAAGGTAAAGCAATTTTCTTCCATTTCATGCTTTCAGTAACTTCAACCTTAATGATTTTGAGGCCTAGAGATGGGGAGTGGTCTGTCTGGGCTCACCTGCTGCCTCCTGTTCTGATGCTGCTGCTTCTATTTTGCTGTCTTTCTGGTGACCTCACTTCTTGGTGCCATGCATCTGGACTGTGATTGTGTGTG
>JADRCH010000148.1:13115-45263 GCA_019843965.1 Rhynchomys soricoides | reverse complement strand
ATTCTATCTGTCTGTCTGTCTGTCTTGACTGTATGTATATATGTGTGTGTGTGTGTATGTCTGGATTGTGTGTAATTGTGTGTGTCCATCTGGACTGTGTATAACTGTGTGTGGACTGTGCATTTGTGTGTCTGTCAGGAGTGTGTGTGTCTATTTGGACTGTATGCAATTGTGTGTTTGTCTGGACTATGTGTACGTGTGTGTGTGTATATGTGTGAGTCTGGACTGTAATAGTATGTATGTATCAGTGTGTGTCTAGAGTGTGTAATTGTGTGTATGTATCTGTTTGGACTGTGTGCAATTGTGTGTCTGTCTGGTCTGTGTGTAAGTATGCATGTGTTTGTGTATCTGGACTGTATTTGTGTGTATGTGTGTGTGTACTGTAATTGTGTGCAATTGTGTGTTTGGACTGTGTGTGTATGTCTGGATTGTGTAATTGTGTATGTATATGTGTGTGTGTGTGTGTCTTTCTGTCTGTATATGTGTGTGTGGCACAGTGTATCTCAAGCTGGTGACCATCCTAAGGGCTCAGGAAAATCCAGAAGCTGTGTCTTTCTCTTCTTCTCATTCTGTAGCAGAGGTCCTCCACCCCTCATTTTCCTGTTTGTTTTTAACCAGTCTTACCTTTTCTTTCCCCATCCTGACAATCCTGATGTCATTCTCCCCAGTCTTATCCTTTTGTCTGAGTTTTCTGTTTTGAAACCAGCATGGCTCATTGCCCCTTCTAGACTTTCCTGTAAGTCAGCCTCATGTTTGGTCATTCCTTTCTGTGTTTGCTTCTCTCAACATTTCTCTCCAGTTTCCTCCCTGTTCTCTGTTCCCCTTCAAAGGTGACATGAAACAAAGTGAGTCCTTGTCCTAACAATTACCTCAGTCAAAGGATGGGGCGGGGAGTGAGGAGAATCCACATAATTGGAAGATGTGCTTAAATGTTACTTGCCATTATTTCTTCCTTAGGGTCTTTTCCCCCCAGGTCAAGGAGCCACAATTGGAGTTGATTTTATGATTAAGACAGTGGAGATTAATGGTGAAAAAGTGAAGGTAAGAAGCTAATAATAAATAATTGCAAAGCTTTCATGAATTCTCTGAGAGTTTAGGGGAAGAAGTCCAGGCATGTTTTCATAACATTTATTAACTTGCTTCATTCATACACACATTGAAAATTATGTACTGGGGTGGGGCTTAGCTGGCAGAGTACTTGCCTAGCATGCAGGAAGCTCTGGATTAAACCATCAACACCACATGAAACTAGGTACAGTACTGCTTACCAATGATCTGGACTAGGGTCAGGTGGATTAACAGCAAGATCAATGTCACTCTTAGCATAACACGCTGGAGGCCAGCCCAGCTTACCTGAGAACCTATCTTAAAAGAAAAGAATCAACTTAGGGATAGTATGCTTATTTATGAAGATGGTGGGGAAAATACATTTTCCTGCCATATCAGATGTGAAACCAAAGTAGGAATTTCTTTTTGAATTTCAAAGGTGGACCAATAATATTTCTATTCTAAATAAAAGGCCCATTTGAGAAAGCCTTCTGATCCCCCCCCCTGCACATTTTACTGTAGGTAGTGTAAGTAATTCAGTCACATGAATTGCTTATTAAAATTATCCTATATCCCACTGTACCTTTATCTTAGAGCTCTGAATGTCTAATGAAAGACCTTTGATCACTACTTTGCTTTCCACTTGGTGCCTTGGTATTTAGAAGACGTATAATATGTACAGAAACAGGACGTAGTGTGTTCATTGAGTATGTATTATTGTAAGTCAGTGCCTCTGATAGATCCTTTTACATTTGTTACCATTAGTATGCTCTCTGACAAGTAGATGGTATTGTCCTTATTGGACAAGCTTCAGAGGTTACTGAACCTATTTAACCGTGGTTGTTGTCTGGAAGGGAGATGAACAGGATGTGAATCTCACTTGCTGACTTCTAGTCTTCTAACTCCACGAGGTCTCCTGTGGGATAAGAGGATAATGAAGGCACAAATAGTCTCAATACCTTGCATCAAGAAAATGAGGAAGAAGATGATTGGAAGAGGTATGAAGTGAAGAGCTAGAGAAAAGGCTTAGAGGCTCTTGTATATGACCTGAGTTTGGTTTCCAACAGCCATGTAGGGATGCTTATACTGTCTGACAACTTCTTTTGGCCTACACTCAGACACCTACACTTTCCTGCATATCCACCTACACGTGTTTGTGTGTGTGCACACACACAATTTGAAAAATACAAGATGAAACTAAACTTCATGAAAGGAGGTAAGGATACTGATGTTTAGTACTGCTGTTCACTTACTGACTTCTTGTTCAGAGCTTCAGAGTCAAGTCCTATGGAAAGAGTCCCAGTCAGGAACATCAGTATGGATACTGGTACTAGAGTGGTAGTTAAGTCTCCACTTCAGCATCCCACATTTGGTTTGTGTTCTTTACGTTCTTCTCCCATTTGATTGTTCCTTCACATCTTATGTGTATCTTGGGAAGGGTAGAGAAGCTCCCTGGCATTCTTTCAGCAGTTCATAGCTAGCATCACAAAGGGCTAACATGTGACTCCTCTCATGTCCAGATGAGAGACAGGAACCTTCTTTTTCTCGTTTTGTCTTGATTCTTTAAAATGGCTCATTACCATAGAGATGTCTATACTGAGTATAATGGTCAAGAGAGAGCTGGGGTACTGGAAGATAAAAGCAGGCTCTAAAATCTGCACAAATGCCAACCAGAAGGTCAGAAACCCTATATGAAATGAAGAGGAAGAGCCAGGGTCCAGGGACAGGGGACAGGAGCAGGCTGAAGAGATACTGACAGGAAGAACCGTTTGTAGTTTTCTTTTATTCTAGAGGAGGTAGTTGCCAACCTAAGGAATCAGGAAAAGATAACTACTTTTTCATGAGTGTCCCTTCTAGATATGAACCATTTGCATATGTACTTGTGAGTTTATTTGTTTGACCTCAAATGTTGGTGCCTATCATGTACTTGGCTTGCGCCAAGAACAAGGAAAAGTAGGGAATGGTCCCATGGTTACACAGCGGGCTCTTTTCCATTCATGACTTTCAAGCTTAGGCATTCCATTTATTTTATTTTCAAAAACAATGGCTTCATTTTGTACATGTTTATTTTGACTAATTTGTGTCTCTGTATATATGTATGTGTTTGTACGTGAACATGGCATGTATGTGAATGTCAAAGAACAAGTTGTAAAGTTCTCTCTTTCCACCATGTGGAGTCTGGGGATCAAACTTGGCTCTTCCCCACTGAGGCATCGTGTTAGCCCTGACCTCATTTTTAAGTGCTTATTGTATGACTACAATGCCATCTTCTTTAGCATTGGACTCCACCACAAGACCACAGGCTCTCCAAGAGCAGGGGTTTCTTCTTACTCATCTTTATATTCACAGCTCAATTGCTGCCATTAGCACCTCTTTAGACTTCGAATGTCTCATAAGAAATGAGTTGGCTAGTCCAGTTCAAGCTGCCTATGATTTATTTCTAACCCCACATGTTGAATGAGGTATAAAAATAGAAAACTATGCATAGGGAAGAAGGATGTAGCATGATGGTCTTCAACCCACTGGCTTTTCAGTCTATCACAGATTAATGAGTCACAAATAAAAATGTAAGATCAGCCCTTTTTTTTTTTTTAAAGCTAGAGGGATTTTTACTCCTATTTATTTATTTACTCTATGTAGGAGTGCTCTATCTACCCGTACACCTGCATGCCAGAAGAGGGCATCAGGTCCCATTATAGATGGTTATGAGCCACAGTCATTCTTGGAAGAGCAGCCAGAGCTATTAACCACTGAACCATCTCTCCAACTCCAGCCTACTTTTTTTTTTTTAAACCTTAGACTAATAGAAGAGGTTTTTGTTATTATCCTTTTTTATTTGTTTGTTTTTTGAGACAGGATTTCTTTGTGTAGCCGTTTGTTGTCCTGGAACTAGTTCTGTTGACCAGGCTGGCCTGGAACTCACAGAGATCGTCTGCCTCCACCTCCGTGCTGGGATTAAAGGTGTGCACCACCTCCACCCAGCTCAAATGTTTATTCTTTTGATGATCTGTCTGTCCATTTTGTGTTACAGTTGATGCTTACTGCAGAGCTTCATGGTAGTTGAAGCATCACTGACCTTTGGAACTTACTGAAGACCTAGCTCTGATAACATTTTGTCTGAGATCTCTCAAACTCCACTCATCTAAGACTAGCTAATCAATTCCTCCTTTGTGATTCCACAATCCTACGTTCATCTCGTTACCGATCATTCAACTGTGCCCACTACATACTGTGTTAGGAAGGAATCATAGGTATGAAGTCAGAGAGACAACCTTGGTACTCAGAGAATTCTGCCCACTAAAGAGGACAGCCTGGCAAATTAATGACAAGGCATTGCTGTGACAGTGAGTTGAGAGCAGTGCAGTAAGAGGGCAGGTGAGCAGTGTAGTAGCCCTGTGCTGTAGGTGAGAGTGGCAAGGGAATCCATGGCTGCAGTGTTGAGGATGCATTGACAGAGGATAGACTACCATTTGTTCTTCTGTTCTTCTGGTTCCTCCTCGAGAGGACATTGTTAATTAGTTGTAGATTTGGGTTCTTTGTAGACCATGACCTCTTAGATCAAGAGTTGTTTTATTCATCTTCTATCTGGTACCCTAGAAAGGATGAAAAGAGACAAATGGATTATAGAGAAAAGTGATGAAACTGATTTGAATAATGGATGATGGAGTATAAGCATCCTTAATAATCAATTCTCAGGCTAGACACAGGCAGTCCTCTATGAGAAGGTGGCATACAATAACTATTTTACAAAATATTTTGATGCTTAAAGCAGTTCCCAAGATGTTCCAGTCATGAACACAGTGTTTTCTAATGACTGACACTATCAAAATCCGGTCAAAAGTGTTGTAGAGGCTGAATGGAGCTCCAAAACAATAGTCTGCTATTCTAAGACACATCTTGGCAGAAGGGGACCATGGCCCTACTTTGAGGCAGAGAAGAGAAATAGCTTTTGTTCCAGCACAAAATGTCATGTGTATGTTTGGATTTAGCACACACAGACTTTATTTTATATTATCAAAGAGCTGCTGCAACTTCAAATCAAAGGAGAATGTGTGTGCTGGCTCGCAATGTGGGCTACCGGTCACTACTCAGTGTCTTCAGCTAAACTGTTACGGGACTAGAGTGACACCAAGTGACTGCTAGATGCAGACGTCTATTTAAATGAGCTTGCAATGGTAAAACCAAAAGAGTATTCCAGACTGAGTTCTGACCTGGGAACAGAAGATGTGGAGTCTGATGTCAGCCTTGTGGGTACCTGGGTAGAAGAAACAATTTTTATTGAACTTGCAGACCTCATTCACTGGGAAGGGGTAAAGAATAGTTGAGACCATCAGTTAAAAACAAACATCTGCTTTTTGTCCTGGGTGCACTATTTGTGGTGAGTAAAACAGGTGACTCTGTTAATGAAGCTTTAAATCAAATAGGCTAGACAGGCATTAACCAAAATTTTCAAGTATGTGATTGAGATATGCCACTGGTTAAGATATGATGTGGAAGAAATGATACAAAGTACTGCCAGGGAGCCTGGGGACAGATGTGGGGGCTGGGAGAGGTTCTAGAAGGCCTTCCCTGAGAAAGTAGTTAGGAAGTTAATTTACCTGTGACCTATGGAGTTTATGGTTAGGAGGGAAGCTCTTGGTGACATTCTTATCTCCCCAAACTCTCTGCTCTGTACTTAGCATTGTATCTAGAGAAGAGGCCTCTCATTTGTTTTGTGATCTGTGCAGAGAGGCTAAGGGTGATGTGGGAAGTATTTTTCCTTCTTTATTTCCTTCTTTCGTTTTCTTATTAAATTCGCTAGGTTTAGAAATAGATGACTTATTAAACCCTACTAAAATATGTCTGTCTGTCTGCCTGCCTATCTATCTATCTATCTATCTATCTATCTATCTATCTATCTATCTAAACAAGTAGAGTCCAAAAAGTTTAAGTAACCTAAAGTCATAGAGCTTAATTGCATGGCGGAGGGGCATGACTATAATGGAACCATCTCTATCTCCATTAACAGTGATACTGTCTTGATAAGTTCATTAGAATTTTAAACGAAAAAGTTGGAAGTTGAGGAGGTTGTATTTTTGTTCTCTTGCTTGCTGACTGAAATGCCAATGACCACGAAACAACAGCTTGCTCTCTACTGCAATGTGTGTGTACCCAGCTTATGGGCAAGAACACAGAGTCCATAGTGAGTGTGGGATTGTCTGAGACATTGATCAAGTTAATAGATCTCATGGTACTGTAGTTTTCCAGTGAGGGAAGTGTAGTATGGAAACACTTCCCTTATCAGGTTATTGTGAAGACTGAATTATTACATATAAAATGAGTAGGATAGAATTTGGAATATAATAATGTACAAAAGAATTTGGTTTGATTTTTTTTTTTAAGAATAAAGAAAGAAGTCTTAAACAAGCAAGCAAGAAAACAAACAAAAAAATAGAAAAGAGAATAAGCTCTTTTCCCAAACTAGAAACACTTGACAGCAAAACGTACTTTTCAGGGCAGAAAACAACTGTGAAATTGTGTGATGTTCTCATTTCTGAGCTCTAGCAAGGCCGTGCTCTTTTGTTTTGTGCTTTTCCAAGCTGATCCCTGTCTTATGTCTCTGCAGTTACAGATCTGGGACACTGCAGGCCAAGAGAGATTTCGCTCCATCACCCAAAGTTACTACCGAAGCGCCAATGCCTTGATCCTTACCTATGACATCACCTGTGAGGAATCCTTCCGCTGCCTTCCTGAGTGGCTGCGGGAGATAGAACAGTATGCTAGTAATAAGGTCATCACTGTGTTAGTGGGTAAGTAAGGGATGACGAGGAAGGGAACTGATTTGAGTGAATCAGAAAATTTATGATCATTTAATGCTAATGTGTTGGTACTTCCAAGAATATAGTATATTGTTACCTGAGAACATGAAGTTAGTTCTATCCCATAATGATAATTTAGAAACATGAGCAAAAATATTGCTGATTTTTCTATTAGTGTAGGTGAAATAGTTATAAGATGGTGGACACTGCTGGTGTAAAAGTAAAAGAAATCCTTCAAGTTGATGAGGATTCATACTGAGTGGGTTTTTTTTATTTTTTATTTTTAAAAACAAACAAAAAACTTTGGTGAATTTTTTCTTCTTACTTTATGCTGACTTAAGACATCCCTCCCGTGTTTCAGAAATCCATTAAGGGAAATGCTGCAGTTTTTTTCATCCTGCAGGGGGAGGGAGTCTATTTAATGTGGGAGAAACCCAGAAAATAACCCTTGATTTTCTATGGTGACAAATGCACTCATTAAAAATAGAATCTCAGGGCCTGGGGGATAACTGAGCTGGTAAAGTGCTTGCTTTGCAAACATGAGGATCCGAGTTAGATCCTTGGCACCCAAGGAAAAACCTAGGTGTGGTGGTCCTTGCTTGTAATCTCAGAGAAGGCTGCATACTCGGACCCCTGAGCATTGCTGGCCAGCCTAGTCTAATCATGGAGTCCCAGGCCTTTCTCAGAGACTGTTACAAAAACCAAAACACAACCAAAGTGGAACGCATCTGAAGAACAAGTTTGACCTTTGGTCTTCATGTACATGTTTGTGTACAGATACAGGCACACATGCACACGTGCACGCGGTTGCTATAAAATGGACCATATAATTCTAAATTCTTCTAGCTGTGATAGAAAAGGGCATCAACTACCTACTTGTTAAAATGCTCTCTCTCTGGGAAAGAATTTTGCTGTACAGTCTCATGACTTGAATTTTATAAATATAGAACACTACAGAAAGGATCATTAAGTTACAAATTATGGCTAACAGTAAGCTGAGCAAACATTTTATTATTTTTTTCTCTTACTTAAAATTGATTTTTTTCCACATAATATACCTTGATTCTACTTTGTCCTCCCTCTACTCTTCCCAGTTTCTATCTCCACTCCCATCTGAATAGACATATCATTTCTGTCTCTCATTAGTAAAACAAACAGGCTTCTGCAGAATAAAATGAGATAAGACAAACTAACACATTAGAGTTTGACAAGACAAACAGAAGGACAAGCCAAGAGGAGGCACAAGAATCAGAACTCCATTCTTTTGCACGCTCATAAATTCTATAAGGGGGCTGGAGAGATGGCTCAGCGATTAAGAGCACTGGCTGTTCTTGCAGAGGTCCTGAGTTCAATTCCCAGCAACCCATAGTAGCTCACAACCATCTATAATGTGATCTGATGCCCTTTTCTGACATGGAGGTTTACATGAAGATAGAGCACTCATATACATAAAATAAATCTTAAAAAATAGAAATCCTGTAAAATCACTAAATTAGAAATTATATATATGCATAAGACCTAGTGCAGAGCTGTGTAGGGCCTGTGTATACTACCCCAGTCTCTGTGAGTTCATTATCTGCCTTGATCATATTAATTTAGAGGGCTGTTTTTTGGTGTCCTCTGGCTCTTACCATCCTTTCTACAGGGTTCTCTGAGCCTTGAGGGGAGGGTATTCCTGGCTTAACAGCTTCTAAATCTATATTTTACCTTTACTACCCTGTTACCTGTTACCTCTGGGCAGCCTCCCCAGAGGGCTGCTTTCCCTTTCTACCTACATTGCTGGATGATTTCTCTCCTGCAACTTTTACATCTGATCCCTTTGCCTCCGAGTCATGACGATTTTCCTCTCCTCTCCTCCCCTGGTCCCTTGCCTGTGGAATCCAAAAGTTCCCCCCCTCTATCTCCCTGCCTAGCCATTGGCTGTATGGCAATTCTTTATTACCAATCAAAGCCAGCTGTGGCATGGACCCTCAGTGTCTGTAGACCAGGCTGGCCTTGAACTCAAAGACCTGCCTGCCTCTGCCTCACAAGGGCGAGGATTAAAGGCGTGCATCACCATGAATAGCCTTTTATTCTCTTCTTGTTCAGTAGTTTCCAATGTAATGAGTTGTTTCTTAGGATCTTTCAAAATTAACCATTAAAATTCGTTTAGTGGTGTTTTTTGTTTTGTGTTGTTTTTGTTTTTGTTTGAGATAGGATTTCCCTGTGTAACAGAGCCCTGGCTATCCCAGTCACTTTGTAGACTGGGCTGGCATTGAACTCACAGATATCCATCTGCCTCTGTCTCTTGAGTGCTGGGATTAAAGGCATGCACCACCACACCCGTCTCATTTGTATTTTTAATATGCTGTAGACTTCTGAACTTAAATGTTCAGTGTGTTTTAATCCTGTGCAATTATTACTGTCCAAGTCCCTATTATTCCATCATTGACATGGGAAGCTTCTTCAAATGAGCTCCCAAATTTTCTGGGATTCCTCCAGGTGTCTTTGAGACTATTTTCCTGCTCTCTGATATGACAAATATCCAGGCATATCATTTAATGCCCCATACCTACAGCAGATGATGTCTCCAGGACGTGATTTTTTTTCTGATGTGGAGATTATAATTAGAAACCCAAGCCTCCGTGTTGGAGTCATCTTTATTTGTAGGACAGCATTTCTAAACTTTTTGTATTAAAAGCTGATATGAATGCATGCATACGAATTGTGTTTTATTAGGTTCAACAAGTTTTGTTCAGACTTACAGGACAATCATAAGCCACACGGGGCATCCTGTTCACTTAGAAAGATATAGGACTTGACTTGATGGCAGGTTGGCATCAGGTCTCCTAGTCCTCTTGGCAGGCTTGGACGACCTAGGTATTGGGAAACAAAGTTCACTGTGACAAGTCCAAGAGATTCACTGACCTAGATGCCTCTGTGTCCCACAGGAGTAGCTCTACAAACATAACTGGCTCATTTAAGCAGTGTTACCAGATAGCATAGTTGATTATTGTCAGCCTTCCTGGAAAAAGGAGCTGAAAACTTTAAAAAGATAAAATATACCCTGAGTTAACCGTATAGATACTTAGATTTATATTTTAAAACTGTAAAAATGTTATCTTAACATCATTAATCTTATACCTGTATTTCATCTTTCTCATGTCTAAAATCCCAGTTCCAAGTGGCACCAACATAATTAATGACTTGCTGTATCCCTTTAATACACACACAGCAGACTCACAATCCCAATACCAGCTATGCCACTGACTACTGACTACTGACTGAGTTCAAGACGCTGTCCTTAACTTTTCTTTTGTCCTTAGCATGCACACCTAAGAATGCAGGGTTAAAGCATGATGTTTTAAATTCAACTGAAATCGTTGTATGTACTTATGCCACTATATGACAAACATGTTTACTTTTCCATTTTGTATTGTTTAATTATGTTAAAGTGAGCTTCTAAAGTCATATCTGTAAAGCAGACTATGACCAGAGAGGTCTGGTTTCTGCCCCTGTGCTCTCTACATTTCTCTTTCTGGGTGACCATTGTCTTTTAAACTTCAATCTTGCTTTATTATTTTCTTAAAAAGTAAGCAAAAATGGAATTTCTCCATATTTTTTATTTAGACAGTTGAGGATTATACCTTTTTTTCTGCTTCCTTTGCTTATATTCTCAATTCGTGGCACTGGTATTTTAAAATAAACAATCTTGCAATCATGGTCATATTTACTGTGCTTTACTCATTCATCTGTTTAATCTCCTGATCGACTTCAGGTTTGGAATTGAATCATGATGCTTCCTGGCTGAAACAAAGTCAAGTGATGATTCTTTCTTTGATTTACCATTGTTACAGGCAACAAGATTGACTTGGCTGAAAGGAGAGAGGTCTCCCAACAGAGAGCAGAAGAATTCTCAGAGGCTCAGGACATGTATTACCTGGAGACTTCAGCCAAGGAATCTGACAATGTAGAGAAACTCTTCCTTGACTTAGCATGCCGACTCATCAGTGAAGCAAGACAGAACACACTGGTGAACAATGTATCATCACCCTTACCTGGAGAGGGGAAAAGCATCAGCTATTTGACTTGTTGTAATTTCAACTAAAGGCTGAGGCAAAGAGAATCAAAGGGAATCAGTAGTTGCCTTGGTGGGCCATATGTTGCTAGGGAATCTGGCAATGACTATGGCTCCAGCTCTTGGACCTTCTGACTCCTGTAGGCTCCAGAGCTTACCAAGCATGCAGGCCAAGGGCCTTGACTGCAGGCCAGCATTAGCAGAACACATAATGGTTTCACCCTTTTGCAGTCTGGCGTTGGAGCAAGGAGAAAATTGCACTAAGCGCTCCATGATCTGCAGAGCATGTTGCTTTTGTTTTTAAAAAAGCAAGTAAAAATGCATTCCTGAACACAGAGCAGGGGATCATGTACTGTAGGAATCCTTCTGTGTGTCAGCAGGTGCATGAGGGGCTGTTCTTTAGGCTTCAGTGGTAATCTGGCGCCCATGGATTTCTTGTCTACCAGGTAAACCAAAACTGGAAAGGCCAAGTACTGTCTCTGTAGTACTTATTGATGACCCCATGGAGATTTTGAAAAGTGTTATTTCTTTTGTCCACAAGCACTTTCAAAACCTTTGGGATATAAAAATGGGAACTCTTCTCATGACTAACAGTAAAAATTATTGTTTAATAATATATACAAGCTCCACGACTCTTTTTGGTGCTAATGATTATGCTATTTCATAGACCAAACGTTTTAGTACATTGATACCCTTAGATGTATTCCCTAAAAATAAAAAGAGAATGGGGGAAATCAATGAGTCAGCAGTCTTTTTCAGTCTCATTACCACCGTTTCTAGGATGGCTTTGGATATGAGAAGCCCTTTTTCTTTCATATTCTTGAAATTTATTAACTTTCTTCTATTCTTTCACACTTTCCCTGCCCTTCAAGTAAATCAAAGCATAAAAAAAAATGGGGAAAAATATAAATGATGACATTCTAATAAAGAAGATTAGTTGTACGACATGTTGAGTAGCAGGAGGAAACAGATCAGATATGACCAAAATACTGTGGACTGTGGACTGACTGCAGAGCAGGCTTCCAGACAGAGCGCAGCTCGCTCTAACAGGTCACACCTTTTCCTTTCCGGAACTACCCTTGGACAGACCAAGGTTTAGGATTTTGTAGACATTTCTAGTATAATAAGTGAGAACAGCGACACATGAAACATCTCACAAACCATTTTTGTAACTTCAATAAACTTAGGAAAGTGCTGCTCAGGTAGCAGGCTGAGTTATCTTACATTAACGTTGGTCTCAGATTCATAACCATGTATTTCTTTCCCCTTTATCATCTCCCCTTATAGGTTTCCTTTCCCCACTCCTTCTTTTTCTCTTTCCTTCCCATACTGGTATGCATGTGTTACTGGAAATCTCCGATTCCAATGGAGGTATATATGCCTTTACTTAGCCAATTTTACAACAGGACTCAGATTGGAAGACGTGCTGCTGAATGAATTCCTGTTTCTTCAGTGCCATGTTTTGATGCCTTCCAATTTGTTCACTGTCATAAATGCAAATACGACAGTAATTAAGTCTGTATGCTCTTGGTGTTGTCAGGTCTTGCTGTAGCTTGCTGTATAGCATAACTGAGTATGAATCACTAAATGAGGATATGACGTGTAATTCCACTGTTGGTATTGATGGTGACAATCTTGGACCTGACGTGTCACGCTTGGAAAGCTACTGAATTGCAAAGCAATGAGTCAACAGGGCAGGATATTGATAACACATTTCTAGCATTTCTAGCAGATTCCATAATTTCCAATTTTTTTTACATGTGATTGCATGTATTATTAGCAGTCATTGGTATTGTGATTGGCTCACTATGCTTTTATTGATTCTATAGGAAAGAAAAAGGCTTCCTAAAAAGTTTGAACTGTCTTTCCTTTATATAGGAAGGGGAAAAAAATCACTTTAATGAAAATAAGAATCATTTATAATTACCTTTGCTTAATAGCCAGCAACCAAAGGCATCAGAAGATAAACTGATCAAAGTTACAGAAAAATGTATCTTTCTACTGTGAATGTTCCTAAATTTAGATTTATAACTTTGCTTTATGGCCAAATTTTGATCTCCCCAGCATGAGATGACTCAGCCTTGTCTCTCTCACAGCAGTATGTTAAAAATAACATTGCTTTGTGAACTCTAAGGGCTTTCTTAGATTCGACTAATTTAGCTCCAGAATAACAGCTTTCGGGGTCACATTTATGTTGTTATTCTTATTCCTTTGGGCTTATAGCACCCCCATCTGCCCCTTCAAGTTCAGAAGCAGTTCAGAAAGCTCTGCTCTAGGTCCATCTCCCCCTGGGTCTCTGAGTCTTTGAGTAAATCATTGTCACCAATCCTTGGCCCATGAGTGTGGATACTTGAGAAGCTGGCCCTTATGTTCCACAGTTCTGTGAATTTAAGATTAGGCCTTTTGGATATTTGTTCAGTGATATATCTCAAGTTTGAGAACAATCCTTGACAATATTGTAGGTGCAATAAATACTAGTTGAATAAATAATTCAGTGCCAAGAGTTTTGTTTGTTTGTTATTCTTAAATGAAAGTCCTTGATGTGGTTCTTGAGAAAGAATCATTTCAATCTAGGGCAGAACATGCATATTATTTTGCCTAATAATTCCTATTGCCAGGGCAGTATTTGGTCAGATAAGCCTCCTTTACATAAAATTATTTAATGGTGAAAACCCCCCTAATATTGTAATGTAGTTCAGCTCATCTTGACAAGGCCATCGCTCCTTCTATTTGTAATATGACCTTTTTTTCTTTTTAATAAAATAATTAAATATGTGGCCATCTTTTCAGTTTCCAATGGAAATACATATTCAGGTTATAGAGTCATGCTTGGAAAAGATATATGGAATCATAGTTTTCTGATATGGCTATTTATAGACTGTATCCTCAAAGAACTTACTGGTTTCTCCTTTTTCCTACTGAGTTGTGATCCTTTCATTAGATCTGTTGGATTATATTAATATTTAATTACATAAAGCCAACCATGGTTTGTGTAGACTTCTAAGGTTACATCATTGGCCTTTCTGGCTTTCATCCCCTCTCCCCACCCATAGTTTAGCCATTTTTTGTCAGCATCTTTTCCTAAGTGGAAAGATAATAACTAAAAATGAAACTGAAATGTACTAGCATTATAGTAAGTCAGGTTTTGATTTTGAAATTATTAAGAAACCACTGACCAAAACAAGATGTTTGGACTAGATTCAAAGCAGTGAGGCTCGAAGGGGGAACGAAGGAAGCAGACTTTCTCCTCTCTTCATCAGAGTGTACCTGGAAGGACCCTACTGACTCCTGCTGTTAAGAGCAGGGATTTACCAGTCTCTTTGAGCTATCTCACAGCATCAACTTTACTTAGACTAATTCTGAAAAAATAACAGTTGCAAATCATTTTGAACTTTATTTTTTTTACCCCCATGTATCATACCAGTGGCCTTAAAGATAGGGGAAGTTCTAAGTCTCAGTCCTACAGAATGCTGTGCATCTTATGACCATATATACTTATTAGGGATCACCTTCTTATTAGCTTTTGAAGGAAGTTGTAGGTTTGGATTTTTTTTCTTTTTAAAGAATTTTTAACAGCAACGGTTTACTTTTTTCCTTCAACCATGGTCTTGACAAGTGTGTTTCACATCTCATTCTTCTGACAAGATGTATTCCACATAAGCAATTATTGTTAAACACTAAATGAAGAGATAGATTTTCTTCTCTGGGATTTTTGTTCCTGTGGCACGAATTTATCTATGTTTGAAAGGAAAGCTGCCTTTCCCTTAAACTGTACATACAGGCAATATTGATTTATGATAGTATCCCTTCAGGTCAGTCATTACTATTGAGTAATACAGATGGTTCTTCATCTCCTTCCTAAATCACAGGATGTTCATGTCATAATTACTCTGGGGAGACACTGTTCTCTACTTTTTGTCTTGTTTTTTTTTGAGACCATGGCTGGCATAGAAATCATAATGTAGTTTGGGTTGGCTTTGAACTCATGACAATTCTCTTAGCTTAGTCTATGATTAATGAGCCTCCATGGTTAACTCTTTGAAACTAAAAACAAATGGAAGGATAACTAGCGGGGTAAATGAATTTAACACAAGATAGTTAAGATTATTTGGAGGATTTTTGTGAGACACAGCAGAGAGAGGAATATAATTAAAAGATACTTCACAGTTCAAAGAGATAGCATGAAGCCTATCACACTGAAGCCATAGAGACACAGATTAGGCTGTGTCCAGGAGAATTTCAAAAGAAAATTGGAACCCTCTGTAGCAGCTGCCTTTCTGTCAAGCAAAGGGTAGACACAAACTGAGCAAAAAAAATGTGGAGAGGACCTACAGTGTTCAAAGGATTGGCCCAGATGCTCTATTAACTCAGAATCCTAAATTGTAGTACCTTTTCATATGCTCAATTAAATATATATGGACCAACAGTTAACGATATTTTCAAAAAGGCATTATATTCTGTCACAGCCCTCTAGGGAAAAGGTTGGGCCACATGTCCTTAGACCAAGACCTTGATCTGCCATTAAGCCCTAAACTAAAAACGCTTGTTAGTCCCTGTTGAAATCAAACTGGCTTCCGGGTTAAAATGGAAGAGGTATCATTTAGGCAGAGGTTCTATGAAATCATGGAAATTATTCATCTCATTGAGCCTAATAAACAGTGTGTTCTCTTCAGGATGTTAGAAGTGGTTTAGCATAGGAGAACTCTCCATTAGAGAATCCCCAATAGTTTGGTGTTCATGAGAGGACAGGAGGATCACAGGCATCCTTAAGATCTGCTTTTGGAAGTCTCAGATGACATTTGGTGCTTTCCTGGATTTGGGAGAAAGTGAGTTTAAAAGAGTGGAGGCCAATTTGCTTCATTTACAAAGTAAAGCTCATGCACAAAGTACAAAACAGGTTTTTAAGTTGAAAAGAAAATAACTAAAAACAATATTTTCTAATTAAAATTTATGAGCCAAATGATTCTATTTGTAAAACTGCTTCTACTCTTTCCAGTCTGATAGGTGGCTCTTTTTTTGTTTGTTTGTTTTTTCGAGACAGGGTTTCTCTGTGTAGCCCTGGCTGTCCTGGAACTCACTCTGTAGACCAGGCTGGCCTTGAACTCAGAAATCCTCCTGCCTCTGCCTCCTGAGTGCTGGGATTAAAGGCGTGCGCCACCACTGCCTGGCTAGGTGGTTCTTATTTAGCTTTTAGAAAGGGAAACCATTGCTCTTGAATCAATATGGGGTGAAACACACTTGAATTTGGTGAGACTTTCTCTGACTGGGTAAGAAATCAGAATATAAAGGCTAGTTCTGCTTTGGCACCATCAGGTGTATGAGTTACAACCCCCCCCCCCCCAACTGATTAAAAGGAGAATGACAGATGCTGAGCCACATTCTGATGAAATTCTTGGTCAGTGGTGACTGATAGCTCAGACAATGATATAGAGAGAGGTATAAAAGTCAGGCACTAGGTTGGCTGTGTGCAGCCCTACAATGTAAAGGTTGGGGGTTTAGGCAAAGTTTGAACAGAGATTTTTCCATCTGTGAGATGGACCTGTTAGGAATATGCTGAAAATGAGATAAACTGAAAATATGTTGCTCAGCAAATAGGAAGAACTCAAATATTAGGGCTTGTTGTTTGTTTCCTCTCTTCTTAGCTTAGAATAGACTTTGGAAGTTGGAGCAGTGACATGTGACTTTAGTCCCAGATACTTGGGAAGCTGAGGTGGGAGTTAAGGCAACATAGGGAGACTCCATCTCAAGACTTGAAGAAATGATTTGGGTCAGTCTGTTAAGAAGAAAAGATTCCATTTCTATGAGGGTTCCTTAAAAGGAAGTGTCTGATTCGATTTGCTTTTAGTTGTCAGTCACCTGTTTCGTTCCATACATCTTGAGAGACATTTTGTCTCAATAGACGATTCCAGGGTTGTAAACTCCTTATTATCAGGAAACTTTCTCTTAGAACTGAAATACCTCACAGTGCAATACAAACCTCTTGTTGATTTCATTCTCCATGGGAAGACAATGGCTTGGTTGTTATCTGTAAGGGGTCACATTTGCTGTCTGTTATTGCCCATTGTCTACTCTATGAAAACTACGACATAAAAGCGTGTTAAGGTGGTTATCCTTATCCTCTTTGTGAACATCAGGACAGTCATTGATTAACTCTTAATTTCTTACCTGGATCAGATTTAGATAATCCTACTGTTGATTAGTTCTTTAATCATCCATGCATTTCTCCCTTTATTAATAATGTATATTGGATATCCAAGGAAGACTAATTCTGGTTCTGTGGCTCTTCTCCGTCTTTAGGTAGAAATGATATAAATCCCAGTTATGTGATCTGCTTTTAGAACTGAATTCCATATATAACATTATTGGATGAATGTATTATTAATACTCTACATGTTTTTATCTCCCTTTCTATGTGTGTGCTATATTTTGAAATAAAAATTAGGGTACTAACTTCCTAATAGAACAAAAATTCATGTGTGGTGTAAGAATCTGTTTGGTTAGAATAATTCACTAGTTGATGAATGGCACATAGCTTTTGTTTAAGATTACACAGTTATGCCTGGATTAAATAATAATAATAAACTTGATAAAGCCCTCCGAAAAACAGCTGCTAAGCATACTGCTTCTGGAATGTAATCATTAGGAGTAAATATTCTCATGTTCTGTACAACTACAGAATGTTAGTGAAAGTTTATTGTAGACTATTTGACAATGAATGTCAGTTGATTTACTAAATGAATTTTTTAAAGTAAGTTTATCCTTTTTAGGACTGATTGGGACTTTCAGGTCCCTGATATAAAATATTTCAAACGATTGAATGCTGGCTTCTAACTTTACTCATTGGAGTGTCCATCTAGACCTGCCAGATGTTAGCATTCCTTTGATGGTGTGTAAATGATACACAAATCTTTCTTCAATAGTGCATGAGCAAAGCTGTTTTCAGAAAAGAAAAACTCTGCTAAAAATTTCAACTAATAAAAAACTAAGACAAGAATTTGAAGCAAGTGTGCCCTATATGTTACGGTACACACTGTAATGCATGACTCTCAGCATAAGGATGACATACGATGCAAAATGCTTCATTGTGGAAGTCTCCTCAGCTAGTGAAATATCTGTAGAAGCTGCTTGGTGGAGACTTAGAAAATCCCTTATTTTCTTCATTTTCTTATCTCTCCATTAAAACACTAATATTTTATACAGTTTCAGCAAACAGGTTGAACAGTAGATTTTATGCACTCAGTTCCTAAACATATGGCTACTGGCTTTATGCATAGGATCTCAGTAAACTCCACTTATAGATTTCACTATATAAATCCTAGTCATCTAATTCAATAGAAGCATAGTTCTTGGTTTAAATGTGATATGCAGATATTAACCTTACAATATATATTTTGTGTCCATGTATCAAGTTTACAAAACAAAAAGGCTATTATAAATATAAGCCATTGGTGACCTGGGTATAATTAATTCAAAACATTGTGAGGAAAGATAATTTACAAAAATGTTAGTCCAATTTCAAAAGGGGGACAAAGAGGAACCAGGAACTCAAAAAAAAACATTTTAAAGTCAAATTGTCTCTTTAAAATTTTCAGATAATTCACACACAGTAACTTGCCCCTCTGAAGTATTAAAATTCAGTGTTTTCAGTATACTCAATCTATTGTACATTGTCACTTCTGTCTAACTTCAGAATACATCATTCCCCAAAGGCTCTGTATCCATTAGCAGTCAAACCTCCTCCTTCCCCAGCATCTGGGAACAATCCATCTGCTTTCTGTCTATGGATTTGCCTTTCCTATAAATATAATTAGATAATGTGTGGCCTCTTGTGCCTGGCTTCTATTAAGGTTTTCAAGACTCATCTGTGTTGTAGCATGAGTCAGTATGGTTTTTTTTATGGTTAAGTAATATTCCATTTGTGTATTTGTGTGTGTGTGTGTGTGTGTGTGTGTGTGTATGAGAGAGAAAGAGAGTGCTTTATTTGTGAATTAATCAAATTTTGGACATTTAGATTGTTTCTACTTTCTGGCTAGTATAAGAAATGCTGCTAGAACATGTATGTAATTTTTGTATGTGGTCATGGTTTCTTTCACATCTCAAAAACAGGTTAACACATCAAGTAATTTGTATTTATTTAAATAGAATCTTTTATAAAGTCCTACTTGGAGAATGAAACTTATGATCTTGATTAAAGTGGTCAATTGGACTCTAATGCCTGTCAGGTATGTCCGTAAGATTATTTTTGTGAGGATGTCATTTTGATATGGTTATCAATTTCATGAGGACTCCTTCAGTCCTTGTAGAAATTACATTGTCATCACTGAGAATTTCAAAGTGTTCTGCATTCCTTTAAAGACAGCTCTCAATCATACTGGAGAAAGGACTCATTAAACTTAGTAGGATCATTCAGTCAATGAAGGAACATTTTAAAGGTATGATTTCTTACATTTTTAACTATCTCAACATTTGCATCTTCCTTTTTGGAAAAAAGATCATCAAATTACCAAGCCTATTTTCTGTTGTAGTTTAAGTTTTCATTATTAAGAAGTAATTCATAATGAGAGCAAAAGTGTCAAGAATGTATTTTGTGTGCAAAGAATGAATGTATTTAACAAAATCTTTTTATTTGTAATGATTTTTTAAAAAGTTGAATGGAAATTGATTTCCCATGTATTTGTACATAAATAAACATTTCCTGTTGCCCCCAATTGGAGGACTATATACCATGTCAATACGTCAAAACCAGATCAGCTCAAGTACACTCATGTCCTTCAGTATAACCTGGAATGTGCTTTGCATGTAGGGCTCTAGATCTTCTAAGTTTGAGTGTTAATTATGTAGCTGACAGACCTTTGACAATTCATTGAACATTTTATATATTTTTTTCTTCTCTATGATAGAGCCTATACTAGATCACCTTTTAATTTTCCTTAGGTTAGAACACTAAGATTACCCTGTCACATTCAGATGTAAAAATCATCTATGTTAATTACTTATAATTATGGAGAAAGTTACTTTATCCTGTGATACATTAAATGGGGCAATGCACTGGTAACCTTTCAAACTTTAATTTTTTAACTTCAAAATATGGGTCTCTCTTTAAGTTTAGCTTAAGTGTAGCTAAATACATTGTATAGTTCTGAAGAGATATCACTTAAGATGTTATCCTACACAATTCAAAATGGGAGCACTTATTAATTACTAGTGAGGCACCCATCAATTCATTTGCGTACTCACCATTTATTGAGGCCTGACACTATTAGTGATACTATGGTGTGCTTAGCATGACAGGAGCCTAGCATGGCTTCTGCCTTCAAGCAGTTGAAAGACTCAGATGCAGATACTTACACCCAACCAATGGACAGAAGCCGGGGACCCCTGTGGTTGAATTAGGAAAAAGCTGGAAGAAGCTGAGGAGGAGGGCGACCCCATAGGAAGAACCAGGCAGCATACACCAGCTGACATGAGGCCCCCAACACGAATACAGCAGAAGACTGCCTGGTCTTGCCTCAGTGAGAGAAGATGCACCTAACCCTCGAGAGACTTGAGGCCCCAGAGAGTGGGGAGATCTGGTGGGGTGGGGGTGGGAACATCCTCTTGGAGATGGAGAAGGAGGTATGGGATGAGGAACAGTCAGAGGGTGGACTGGAAGGGGGAAAACAACTGGACTGTAAAAAGAGATTAAAGAATAATAATAAAGAAAATCAAGCAAACTGGAATGTATTAGAGTCACCCTGCCCCTCACCTCTTCTACAGCAAGAGTCAACGATATGTACCTTTTCTCAAAGTTTACTCTACCTCCAATACTTGTCTCATCTTCTGTCTTATAATATTCATATGGCAGATGTATGACTTGGATTGACTGTAACAGGGAGCTTGCTGTAGAAGCACCCAACACTCATCTGTTCCACTCTAAAGAAAAACCAGAGCAACAGGTATATAGCTGCATTTTAGGAAGAGTAATCAGCTGAATAGAAGTTGGAACGCTGTAAGATTCAGGGTTTTGGAGCAACAATATAGTAAGAGAAAATGACCCTCTAGTGGGTTAAAGGAGGGGGGGAAAAACCACCAGCAAGGCTGCTTGTAATTCTAGAAGGTTTTGCAACCGTTGTAGGCTTGTGTAACTAGATATACCTGAAATCTACTTAGTAGCTTTGCATTGAGAACGGATTTCATATCATTCCCCAGCAAACCTGGAACCATAAGCTGTACTGAGGAGTCATCTTAAAAAGGAATATCAGAAATCCCTATATGTACAATTTCTGAGATGTTACAAATATTCTATGGCCTTGAAAACAAAACTCGGCCCAGAGTGACTTTGACAAAAACCATTGAACACTCTACATTCTTGGGATGGGTGATGCAAAATTCAAGACTACAGCGATCCTGCTCAGCAGTGGTGGTGCATAACTTTAATCTCATCAGAAGCAGGCACATCTCTGAGTTTAAAGCCAGCCTGGTCTACTGAGAGAGTTCCAGGGCTACACAGAGAGGCCCTGTCTCAGAGACAGACAGAGAGACACAGAGATAGAGATGATCCTGTCTGGCTTCTTGTCTTGCCAGATGATGACAATCTGCCTTGTGTGCTCTTGCCATCATGATACCATCTATAATGAAGCCTTTATAAAAGCCCCAGTCAGAATTGGTACTATCCCCTTTAACCTCCAGAACTGTGAGCTAAATAAATGTCTCTATAAAGAGAAAAGAAAAGGGCAGCAATATTAACACACTTGCCCTTGAAACACAGAAACTCTAGATCCTCACCTGTGCATCACTGGTGCCAGTCTAAGCACCTTTCAGTGTGCTACATGTACATGGGTGTCTGTAACAAAGAGGGGGGAAGTTTTGCTTCTATGGATGCCCACTACTCACAAGGCCATTCTGAGGTGGCTGGAAACAATGTCACAGCTCTAGGCTGCTACCTTGTCCTGGTCTAATTAGGTCTGAAGAGAAACTTTCCTTGGGAGTGGCTGTGACATACTCAGCTTGATACAGAAGTACTTCATTGCAAAGATTCTTAAGGAGAAAAGCCCTAGTCAGTGGTTCATGGCCTGGCTCATCTTGGCACATCTACATTGGCAGCAAAGAACACCACAATTCCTACTGCTTTACACTTCCTCCTTTATTAGCCCCGTATCGTCTAGGACCATGGACCATTGCAGGCCTGGGTGTGACCTCAAGCACTTTAGGCCACTCACTCCTTTTGGTGCAGGTAGTGCTAAAGACTCTTATTAGAAACAGAGCCAACATCAACAATGCCATTGGAAGCCACTACCATCTGATTGATGTACTTTGATTTTAGATAATCTCACTTCACTCTGCCTGACTTCAGGTGTGTTTGTGGACCACAGTGCCCAAACAGTGTATATTGTGTTAACATTCACTAATCACACCTAAAGAAACTTCAGGGCTAGAGAGATGGCTCTGCAGTTAAGAGCAGATACTGCTTGCTGCATGCTGCTCTTTTAGAGGACCGGAGGATAGACTTTTATTTCCACACCCACATCAGGAAGCTCACAATTGTAACTCTAGCTCCAGGGGATACAATGCCTCTGGGCTCCCTGGCACCTGCACTCATGTGCACATACCCACAGACACATGCGCGCGCGCACACACACACACACACACACACACACACACACACACCTATACATAATTAAAAATAATAAAAACACATCTTTAAAAAAGTAAAAGCCCAAGAACAGATTGTTTGGCCAAACTCTTACACTATAAAATGTCTAAGGCCAGTGTTACCCTTTTGCAGATACTTAGAAAAAGACTCCATACTTGATCTTAGGCAGTAAGTGAAGACGTGATAACAAGGACGCATGAAAGAAAACTTCAGATTGATATCCAAAACGAACACAGATGCAGAAAGCCACAAGAAAATACTAGTAAATCAAATTCAACAGCACATTTAAAAATACCCAGCACGATCAAACTGGTTCCATTGCAGGGATGCAAGGATGGTCCAATATACATACATATAAATAAATATACCACATAAGAGAAAGAAGGAGAAAAATAGTACCATACTCTTAGTAGATGAATGTCTTAGTCAGGGTTTCTATTCCTGCACAAACATCAGGACCAAGAAGCAAGTTGGGGAGGAAAGGGTTTATTCATCTTACACTTCCATGTTGCTGTTCATCACGAGAGGAAGTCAGGACTGGAACTCAAACAGGTCAGGAAGCAGGAGCTGATGCAGAGGCCATGGAGGGATGTTCCTTACAGGCTTGCTTGCTTCTCCTGGCTTGCTCAGCTGGTTTTCTTATAGAGACCAAGACTACCAGCCCACAGCTGGTACCACACACAAGGGGCTCTCCCCCCCCTTGATCACTAATTGAGAAAATGCCTTACAGCTAGATCTCATGGAGGCATTTTCTCAACTGAAACTCCTTTCTCTGAGTCTCTGTGAAACTCCTTCCAGCTTGTGTCAAGTTGACACAAAACCAGACAGTACAATAAATAAAAAGAATAAATTCAACTTTATTTCATGGTAAAATCCTTGGACAAATTAGGCATATAAGGCTTATTCTTCAATACAACAAACACACAACCCCCCAAGGCCAATATGAAATAGACAGCATATCCTTAAAGAAAGGAGGTGGTGGTGTTTATTTTTAACACTTGTCCTAGTGTGATGGTTTGCATATGCTTGGCCCAGGGAATGACACTATTTGGAGGTATGGCCTTGTTGGAGTAGGTGTGTCACTGTGGAAGTGGGCTTTAATACCTTAGTCCTAGCTGCCTGGAAGCCAGTATTCTGCTAGCAGCCTTCAACGTTCTGATCAAACAAAAAGCCTTGGGGAGGAAAGGGCTGATTTCAGCTTAGTTGTAGTACATCATGAAGGAAGGTCACTTTAGGAACTCAAGGCAGAGACTTGGAGGAAAGTACTGATGCAGAGGCCATAAAGGAAACAACTACTTATTGGCTTATTTTTCCATAGCTTGCTTAGTTTGATTTCTTACACAACCCAGAACTGCCTGCCTAAGGCTGGTATTGCCCACACTGGACTGGGTCTTCCTATATCTGTCATTAGTCAAGAAAATGCTGCACAGACTTGCCTAAGGTCCAATATGATTGAAACATTTTCTCAGTTGAGGTTCTTTCTTCCTAGATTACTCAAGCTTGGGTCAGGATGATAAAAAAATTAACCAGGACAACATTCTTACACAGTGTAGAACTAGAAGTTTTCGCCAGACCATTTCAACAAGAGGAAAAACAAAAGTCATATACAATTAGAACAGGAGGGAAGCAAATTATTCCTGTATTTAGATGGCGTGAATCTGTCCATAGAAAACTGTAAAGACTCTACCAAAAGACTATCAGAGGAGATGAATGGTATATAAAAACAGAATACAAAATCAGAATTAAAAAAAAAATAGGAGTTTTCCTATATATTCATCAATTTCTTATGAAAGAAATTATGAAACCAACACTATTCACAACCCCCAATCATACCAAAACTTAACTAAGGAACTAGTTACGTTCCTTATATCTAGAAATGAACTTAACTAAGGAAGTAAAAGATTGCTCCCTAATAAATCCTGATTAAAAGATACAGAGACCTTCCAGATCCACAGTTTGAAAGAATGTTGTCAAAGTATGCATGTTACTCAAAGTGATCTACAGATCAATGCAATCCCCATTAAATACCAATGGCATTCTTCACCAAACTGGGAAAAAAATGATCCAAAAATTCAATAAGCACAAAAGACCCTAAACATCTAAAATCATTCTTTTAAGAATGATCAAAGCTAAAGGAGTCACTGTATTGCTGATATATAGTGACCCATATATACTATACCAAAATATATATATCTCAAAATATCTCAAAATATACTACAGAGCCATAATAACTAAAACAGTACAGCACTGACATAAAACTAGACCAGTGGAATAGAAAAGAGATTTCAGAAATGAATTAACTCATCTGTAGCCAACTGATTGTCAACACAGTTGCTAAAAACATTCGGTGGAGAAAGGACAGTCTTTCAATCAATGGTGCTAGGGACTGCATATCCATAGTTAGAAGACTGAAAGTTGGTCCTTACTTCTCACTCTACAAAACCAACTTAAAAAGGAATTAAAGATCTAACTATAAGACTCAAGACTTGGCTGGAGATTTGGCTCAGTGGTTAAGAGCACTGACTTTTCTTCTAGAGGTCCAGGGTTCAATTCCCAGCAACCATATGGTGGCTCACAACCATCTGTAATGAGATCCGATGCCCTCTTCTGGTGTGTCTGAAGACAGCTACAGTGTACTCACATATATAAAATAAATAAATAAATCTTAAAAAAAAAAAAATAAAGACTCAAGACTCTAAAAATATCAATGCTAAAAGAAAGGATATGGAAACACCCTAAGGTCTTGGTTCAGAAAATGATTGTATGGATAGATTCTCTGAAGTACAGGAAACAAAAGGAAGTACTGACAAGTGAAATTACATCAAACTGAAAAGCTGTATCCAGTAAAGGAAACAATGGAGTGAAGAGACAACCCACAGAATGGGGCTCATCTGATACAGGTTAATATAAAGGTTACATAAAAATATATTTTTAAAAGAGGAAATGATTTGAATGGACTTGTCTCAACAGACAAAATGCTAATGGCTACTGTGGTGGTTTGTATGAGAATGGCCCCCAGAGGCTCTATGCTTGAATACTGCTTAGGAAGGACTAGGAGGGGTGTCACTGAGGGTAGGCTTTGAGGTTTTAAGCCCATTCCAGGTCCAGTCACTCTACCTCCATCTTTCCCATCATATGTAAACTCTCAGTTACTATTCCAGCACCAGGCCTGCCTGCTGCCATGATGGTCACGAACTACGCTCTGAAATTGTAAACAAGTCCCAATTTATGGTTTTATGAGTTACCGTGGTCATGGTGTCTCTTTGTAGCCTGTCTGTCTGTCTGTCTATCTATCTATCTATCTAACTTTTGATTTGGGGGAGGTGTATATGAAAATACTCAGTATACAAAAGTTATGCTCATATATATTGCAGCATTATTCATAATACCTAAGGACAGAATGAAGCCTACTGCTAGTCAATGGATGAATAAGAAAATATTGTATATATACAAAGAAGTTTTATTCAGCTAAAGAGAATCTCATTTGCAGCCAAATAATAGTACAGTATATAATATCAAGTACAATAGCCAAATACAGAAAAACCAAACATTTCATGGTTTTCTCTGTTATATAAATTTAAAAAATATTAGGAGTTGCTTTGAAAGTAAGTTGGTGATCACTGCTAAGGATTTTAAAGGTGCTTTGGGTGAGGAGGAATAAGGGTGGAAGAAGGGTTGACGTATGTCTAACACACTTTCTAAACACATGGGGCTATCTCATGCAACTTCAACATGTGCACAATCGGCGTGTGCTTTAAAGAGCACAGCAGGTTAAGGAGCATGGTAGAATCTATAAGATGACAGAAGGAACAGACCTATAAACTTCAGGTCCTTGGAATACTGTTCTTCAGTTAATTGAACACAGGTAAAATGTAACTGTATTGAATGTCATCATTAAGCATCTATAAATTATTGGGACTGACAAAAACAGATTATGACTTTTTTATTATACAATGACACTAGCTCTGAAGTTAAAATTAATTTTAACTCTTAATCTTGTTATGTAGTCCCTTCTTTTAGAGTGCTGAGGAGTATACCTCAGTAGCTGAGGATATTCTTAGAATGCACAAGGGAAGTGTTTGCCAACATTCTGCTTTGACTTTACCCATGTTATGATTTTTATCTGTTCTCTTACTATTTGATTCACATAAAAGTGCTGTTACTACAGGTCAAAACTAATCATATGTTGGCAATTTCATGATTCTAATATTATTTAGTTCTAAGTAGCAGGGACTGTTCAGCAACTACAGCTAGCCAGAGGAAAAAGACTGACCCTCAATCATAGTTTTCCATCAAGGGTCTTGATGGAAAGTTGTATCTCACATATTGTTTTTTCCATTAGCAAAATAAGATACCTTGCAAATTTGCATAATAAACCCTAAAAAAAATCCATTCATAAATATATCAATGTTGGTCATTACAAGAGAGGTATAAATATAGCTTATCCCCCAAATATCCAGGTTTAAATCATTGTTCATTTCTTGTATGCAATGCGATATTCCAAATAAGTATTTGATAAACTGAAAAACTATCATAAAAAACTTTGAGAATAATTATTATATTAGAGTTAATTATTTCTGGTGACTGGCAGACAATACCTGATATAAGCTACCTATATACCCCTAAATGGATCCAGTCTCGAGATAAAACTTGGATCTATATTTACAATAGCAATCACATGGTGTGCTTTTGGCCAGGTGCTCACAACTGAATATTTCAAGGACTGGAGCCTATTCTGGAACTGAAATTTCTGTTTTGTTTTGTTTCAGGAAACCACGTTAATAATACAAAACATTTTCAATTTTCACACCTATAGTATATTTGATTTTTCAGAGAATAGTTGTATTTTCTTATTTAAATAAAAATAAGCAGGAGATTAACAGTCTTTCTTACTTTGATCTGTACTGTAGGAGCTTTAAAAACTATACAATTTATTGATGCTCATTTAAATTCATTTTAACTCATCTTAGTTTGGATTTCATTGCTGTGAAGAAATGTCATTCCTACATCAGCCCCTATAAAGAACACATTTAATTGGGGCTGGCTTACCATTTCAGAGGCTTAGTCCATTATCATCATGGTGGGAAGCATGGCAGCTTGCAGGCAGACATGGTACTGAAGGAGTATCATGTATAGATCTGTTCTAGATCTTGATCTGTAGGCAGAAAAGAAGAGACTGGGAGACTGGGTGTAGCTTGAGCATAAATAACCTCAGAGCCCACCTTCACAGTGACACACTTCTTCCAACAAGAACACACCTACTCCAACAAGGTCATACCTCTTAATAGTGCCACTTCCTGTAGCCAAGCCTTCAAACACAGGAGTCTATGGGAATCATACCTATTGAAACCACAACACTTTAAAGCAATCTTCGGAGTAGGAAAAGCACTGTGTTTTAGGCAAAGACAGAGATGAAGATAGCATTCTAGGCAAAGGCTTTCAATAAAAGTATCTAATACTTTTAACAAGTTAACCTCTTTAAATCTCAGGCTTTTCTTTTCCTTGGATCTTTCATGTTATGCAGCTAGTTTAGAATGCTGATTTTTGAAGGCCAGGGTATGTCCAGTTGTGGTGGCCTTCAGATAAGGCATGCACCAGGTACCGGGGAGGTCCCAGTTGAGGAGGTAGGGTTGGAAATCTACACCTCAGGGGACAATCCCCAGGAATGCTAGAAACATGTCTTCGGACTTGGAGAAGATGCATACTCAAGATGGCAAGAAAGTAGAAACAGTATCTTGATCCTACTCAAGTCATGTCCCTATCTATTCTGGGTTCTTGCTGCAGACAGCTGTCCAATAGAATCTTGGGTTTCTTGTATAGAATAGCAACAACAATAAAATCAGTGCTTGCCTTATTTATCTATTGTTTGCTACAAGCCAAATCATGTTCTAGTTACTGCAGGAATGAAACTTCAGTTTCTCAGAGATCTGCATCATGCAGAAAGTAGTAGAAAAATGAGGAAATTCGTAGTATGTCAAATGTTGATAGTTACTATGGAGATAGTAAGCCACGACAAGGAAGCAAGGTAGTGATGCTACAGTGCTGTTATTTTATAAAAGATAGTCAAAGACCTCAACAGTAGTATGTCACTTGAATACAGATATGAGGGAAGTGAAACGAACAGTGTATAACCCTTGCTAGGTGTTAAAGGCATATGTACAGAATGTGCAAAGGCCTCACGGCAGAGTTCCTGGTGTACTTTCATTTTAACGCACACAATTTACAATTCTATTCAGCTGTTTTTGTTTTGTTTTAATCATCTATAGCCCTGGAATCTCAGGAGTTCTCAGGCTCTCCAGCAGCAAATGACAAAATACATGGCTCTAGGCTTTGATCCAACTGCTGGCCTCCAGGAACTGTGGTAGGTCAAATTGAGGCTCCTAATCCCGGTGGGTCACTGTATATAATATTCTCAAGATGGTGCTTCTCCACTGTCCTCCTAGTCACACAGCATGACAAAATGGAATCTTTCTCTGCTTACCCATTTGCTGGAGGATCACTGCTTCCCTCACACCCACAAGTAGATCTGAAGATAGAAGATTGGGGGCTTGTAAGGAGGGAAGAATTGTCTGGCTTACCTTTTTGGTAGCAGCTTCTGGGTCCTGTCCCCTAGCCAGGAAACTGTTCAGATGATGCAGCGTTCAGCCTGATCTATGTGATGATGTCCCTAGTTCTGCTCTTGTCTAGTATCCTTTCCTTCCTCCATAGATGTCTGCAGCCTTTCCTGTTTTCCTCTGAGACCGTTTTTATTATTATTTTGCTCTGGCTCCCACAAAAACACCCTCTAGTCCACTATTTTATCAGGAGATCACCACACTTCTTTTTCAGGAACCCAGAGAGAACCCTCTGTGGCTCTTGCCCTCTCATCCCTTTTTATTGTTTTAGCCCTTTACAAATTCAACATATGCCAGTCCAAGTCGTTCAGATCCTCCACAACCTCTTCCATGTAGTAATAATCTCTTCCACCATGGATCTCAGCGAATCCACTGAACCTCCCAACAAGTTTTAGAGTTCCTGGTGAACCAAATTTCTCTTAAAAATTACTCGAAAAATATACTTATGTGCACATATGTGTATATGTGCACTTGAGTGCAGGTGCCTGCAGAAGCTGGGAGTACAGATGGTTATGAGTTGCCCAATGTGAGTGTTGGGTCTGCTCCAAGAGCAGCAGGTGCTCGTAAACTGCGGAGGCACTTCTGCAACATCTTAACTAATCAATTTAACCTTATTATGACAGAGCGGGGCAACTTGATATGGTGCCTGCTGAGATAACATAAATGCACAACATAAAACCACGAAACACTTCTGTGCAAAGTCTGAATCTAATCAAATCTTTAGAGCTGATTTACGGTAAACATTGGGATTCGAGGGGCAGGGACAGTATGGAGAATCAAACATACAAATCCAATGCAGGGCATATTTTGAAAGTATTTTCATAAAAGACAGTGCTATGGAAAGTAAGATCTAAGGTACTGGAAGAACAAAGAGACAACCAAATACTGACACTCTAAGCTCATCTCCTACCATAGCACATAAAAGATTTGGATTATTTGATTATATACACTAGGCCTAGCTTATTAAACAATGGGTTATGAACCCATGCAGGGTTGTAAATTTAGTTGGGAGTTAAAAATCAATTTTGGTAGTACCAAAAAGTTTCTGGGGAAAAAAAGGAGTAATGTATAAGAAATCCAAGATGTATTTCACAGTGCTTGCCTGTGTTTCTTTGTGCCTTCAATGCCACTTTGGCTTTGAACATACACCACGCATTTTGAGCTGTGCATGTTAAGACATGCAATGTTAACAAATGTGGTTATGCATGGACTATAGTGTTTTCATTACTCATAAACAATCTTCTGCTCTTACAGTTTAATTATAGAAAACAAAGACATAATTTTCTATGATTATTCTTAAATATGTAAATAAATTAATGTATATATTTAGATTACAATGTAAAACATTTGATTTTAAAAACTGTTGAAACTTGGGTTTCTGATTTTCAAAAGATATTTATGTTTGTTGTGCATCTTCGTGGTGTGTGCACATGCATGTGTGTAGTGGCAAAGGCTAGAAAAGGGCTGTGTGGTTACAGGAACTGCAGGAAACCTGGTTTGTTAGGTGGATGATGAGATCTGAATTCTAATCCTCATAGTTGTAGAGCAAGTGACATTAGCCATGGTCATGTCTCTCCAGTACCTTGAGTTCCACCAAAGACTGTTCAATGAATTTTAGCTTTGAATTTGTATAGAATTTCCAAGCATCTCTGAAATAATCCTAAAAATGCTTGCCAGTTTATACTATGCATTTATGCAAAACAGCATTCTCATCATTAACAATTCTAAGATCAGAATATTAATTAAACATGAAAAACACTGAAAATGCTCTTAGTACTATAGTACCAAATATTCAGTTAGGTTTTAATCTTCATGTCAAAGACATACATTTGTACTACTCTACACTTCCTGTACAGTATTGACATGCTGCTTTTTGTCTTATCCAACAGACCAAAACACTTTAGGACTAATTACCTTTTAGCTAGCCTTGTGTTATAACCTGAGTCTAGCATTTGTGCCCTCCCTTCCCCCCTTTCTGAGACAGGGTTTCTCTGTGTAACTGTGGCTATCCTGGAACTTGCTCTCTAAAACCAGGCTGCCTTTGAACTCCGAGATCCACCTGTCTCTGCCTCCCGAGTCCTGGGATTAAAGGCTCGCACCATGCCCTCCCAACCCCCCAGCTGAGCAGTTATGTTTTTATTCTAGCTAACAATTAAAGGTATTTTAGTTTATGTGAAATTCCATGATCCATGCTCCAGAGGACTGTAAAGGACAGGAAGCTGCTTTTGCAGCGGCATCAATGACTACAGACTCAGTTGAGAAAGAGGAACATAGAAGGCTTTGGTGACAAACCACCCCACCCACTCATCCAAAAAATAGTAACAGCTTAGACAGGAAACCATAGAAGAGATCTCTTAAAAATTGTGATAAAGATGCTGAAGTGGAGCTCTCCACAACTAAGGGTTTCTGACAGGTGTGTGAGTGGGAAAAGACTATGTTTTCTTTAAGTAGAAGATGAGTGGGAGTGTGACCATGCTTCAGTGACTATATAGGCAATACAAATCGGACTTGTTTTTTTTTTTCTTCTTTTTTTGGGGGTGGGGAGCACTGGTAGGTCACAAAGGTAGCAGGAAGACCTGGAAGGACTGGAAAGTGAGTGTGATCCAGGTGCATGGTGTGAAATTTCTAAATAATCAATAAAAATTATGACAAAAAAGGTATTTTGGTTTGTAAAGACTTTATTTCTGGTATTTCTGGATGTCTATATTTTAATAAATACTTTTAAATACAAAATCAATATATTAATACAGTCAATGTAAGGAAAAGTGCTCAGTTATCTAAATCACAGTATTCTGGAGAAAAAAAAAAGTCATGGTGGAAACCTTGAAAGACCCAACAGTACAGTCCATTGTCTATTAATGACTTTCTCTAAGTGTTTCAAAATATAAAGACTGCTCTCTGTATCAATGAGAGCAAATTTCCAAATAGATTTGCTATTTCTTAAAATTTCTGAGAACTGGGTTCATATGACTTTATATGAAAATACTTTTGGTGACCAAG
>JADRCH010000148.1:0-12715 GCA_019843965.1 Rhynchomys soricoides | reverse complement strand
GCTTCTTGTATCAGACACTAAAAGTATTATGGAAATGGAAGGCAGCTTCCATTTGACTTCGAAAAGCCATCCCCAAATGAACTTTTCCTACTTTCAGCCTGATCGTTTATAATCACACTTAGGACACTTTTGGTTTTGCAACTATTGGTATAAATACAGTCTTTAACTTCTTAACTAAATGTTGGTTTCATGTGTGACTTTTATCAGTTTCTTCCTCGGTAACTCTTTTTGGTCAGGGGAAAAATGGACAGCAAGGCATTTTCTTAAACACGTGACTCTGAATCCAAGAATATCTGAAAGAAATACTTTTTTAGTGGTAGGGGCGACCCATTCATCCACATCATTTTCACAGCTCTCAGCAGCAGGGCTGTGGTTGAAAATCTTTGGTTGTGTCAAACTAAATATAACAGGACTTTGGGGTTTCTGGCTAGATGCTTTTACATACTTTGGGCAGGTTGGGGTGGCTTGATATTTGCCAGTTAGAGAAGAAATTTTTGTGTTTTTGTAATTAGCATTAAGATTTGAATATAAGGAAGGCAATACTTTGGAAGCACCACTTAAGCCATGAATTCTTTGGTGAAAGCCTGCAACTGGAGTTGACTGTGAACATGGAACAAAGTCTTGGCTTTCTTCAAAATCACATTCTGAGTCTGATTGAGACCCTGGTCTTGGATACCTTGAGGGTGATATGCTTTGCAAGAATAGTTTTTGTGAAGGTTGGCTGCAGTTCTCATTTATAGGATAATTTTCTGTGTAAGGTGCTTCCAGTGGTGACAAAATATCCTGTGGTATTTTGGTAATTTCTGTTCCAACGTCCTCATCTTTAGCAATACAATAAAAAAGATCCGCAGAAGCATCGTAGCTACCTTCACGATCAGCAGCAGAACTGTGTGTTAAGTTATTACTGCTAGGCTTATAAGGCATTTCTTTTGATGTATTTATACTTTTTGGGCTACCACAAAGGGTCTCTAAAGGATATGTGAGCTTCCGGCATATTGTGAAATTGTCATCTTGCTTTTCTGGCCATCTATAATTCTGTTTATTTTCTAATTTATGAAGATCAGAAACATCACTGTATTTTTTAGAACAGTTTTGTATTGCCATTTTTCCTTTTACTCCTGGATGTGATTTTTTTCCACATCCAGTAAAATAGCTGTTACTGAGATAAGAACAATCACTTATTGAGGTTTTGGGACTGCATAAAATTTCATTCCTTTGTTGCAGGATCCCACTAGTCCTCTTTTGGGTAACGGAGGCTTCCATATCTTTTGAAGATGTAAACAGAACTGATGAGCAAGTATCTGGTAGAAAATATTCAGAGATATCACTTCTATTACTGCCCATAGAGACAGCCTCTTCTGTCTTGTCTGGTTTTGCTTCTTTTTGGATTTGAGGACTTGAATTAGCCTTACAGTTGGAAAAGAAGGTCTCTTTCCTAGAGTCTTCTTTCATCATTGCTTGTGATGATCTTAAGCTGAAAGGCGGTATATTCAAGGCTCTAGTATTTCTCAAAGGAGTCAGTGATAATCTGCTGTAGTTTTTGTGGCATTTATCAATGCTATTATCTATACCCTGTTCTCTATTCTTAGCATCTATCTCAGTTACAGCAATCTCACTTTCAACAACTGCTAGAAACTTGTTCAGGCTTTCAGAGAATGGTAGATCATCCCAAATTAAGGAGTCAGAGTTCTGGGAAGCACCTGCTGTTTCTTCAGGTTTCAGTGATGACAATGAAAATGCAGAAGACCTCTGTTGAAGGATGGGGGTAGTATTTACTTCACGATGCTGGTAACATGGGATATCATACTGGGAATAATCATTTTTTTCTGCTTTACTATAGCATTCTGAATTATGTTCCTCAAAGGGTTCTTGAATTTGTGAAGGGAAAAAATTAGAGTCAGACAGTCTACTTTCATGACAACTGCTGCAAATTGGACTTGGTAAACCTAATTCTTCACCCAACTTTCCTGTTGTATTATTCTTGTCCATACAAGAAACAAAGCTCCATAAACTCTGAAAAGAATCATGGCAGTTCTTAGAACTAGTGACCTCGGAAAAGGAGATGCAATTCCTGTTTTGGTTAGGAGTACCACTGGCCATGATTTGTTCTGAAGCTGGAACCTCATCATTAGATGTTACTTGTGAATCAGTAGAAGTCAGTTCAAGAGATGGCTGCCAGAATCTGAAAAAATCCTCTCTGCTACTAGACTCCAAAAACCAGGATGAATTCCCAGGTCCCTGTATGCTGTTAAGTCCACTGTCTGAGTGATCTGAAGTGAGTGAGTGGCTGCTACGTTCCTGAGAGCCACTGTGATGCTTCTTGTGTAAAAGCGGATGTAAATAGTCAATGACTGTAAAGCCTGTAACATGTGGGTTAGGCAAAACAATCTGGGAAGCTACAAGTGTCCTGACTTCTCCTCTGTGCTTACAGCAAGGCTGCTGAAAGTTTCTGGAATCTGAATCATGTCCACATACATCTCCAAAATTCTATGAAAGAAGTAAATGAATTTAAATGAGGACAAAATAGCTTTCTCTTGGCTCAAGGAAGAAACAGGAGTTTAAAGGTTAAGGGAGATATCATGATAATTCCTATACCTCCAGCCCCTTTACTGTTACTGAGAGAATAGCATGTGTTGAAGACTATGAACTTGGGCAGAGACTTATCTTCAAATCCTTGTTTCAGCAGTGACTAGGAATGTCGGGGTCCTAGATATGCTTCCTAACTCCTCCATGCCTTATTTGTCTCCTTTAAAGATTATTTGATTAACAATAATATAATCACATAAAACTTAGCAAATAGTAGTTATTCTGTTATAAACGATAATACTATTATATTTGGGAAAGAAAGAACAGAAAAAGGAAACTAAATTATGTAATATTTTAATAATGTGAAGTTCCTTAGCTCTTGGTTTATCTTGTCTTTGGGTTTTCCTTAGTTTCCATTTGGTAGTGCTATAGTCTCTCTACTACACCCCATTTAGAGTATAATCAAATCTCCATTTTACTTCTTAGTTTAGATCAGTTTGTTACCACTCCTTCAGAGTTGATACATTTTAAAACTTTCTACTGTTATGTATTTAATTTAAGAACATTCTTCTGAATTTATTCTTTTTGAGACAGGGTCTTATTATGTAGCCCTGGCTAGCCTGGAACTTGCTCTGTGGATCAGGCTGGTCTTGAACTCAGATCCAGCTCTCTCTGTCTCCCAAGTGCTGGGAGTAAAGGTGTGCATCACCACAACAGGTTTTAATCTATTTTTAATGTTTTTAATCAATATTCAGATATTCACTTTTAAGGTTGTTTCTCTCCTTTTAATAAAGTAATCTTCAAAAAAAAAATCTAATACTTTTTCTAATTCATAATAAAGTCTCCCTTTTAAAGCTCTGAAAGCATTGAATTGAACTTCTTTGGCTTTTGAAATAGGGAGTTGTAACCTATAGTGTTTAAATAGATCACATGTAAACTATTTTTATAGTTTCAAGAGCTTTTATAGGCTTTACTATCTATGTAACTTCTAAAAACAACTTGGGAAATCACAATCATTTCAGTACAGAGGACATTCAAAAGAAAGACGCTTCAATTACCGTTACTCCGAACACAAAGCTTTGTCCAACAAAACACTTTTCTACTGCTGTGGTCAATAGGCTCTGAGTTCTACCATTGTCCAAGGTTTCTGGGCTTTCACTAGAATCCTCAAGGTACCTTTGAAAGAAAATAAAGTGGTAAGCTTTGAAATTTTACCTTGCAGTAAAATCAAAAGACACAATTATTTTTAAATAACATGAACCTTGTCAGTTACATACAGAGAAAAAAAAAGTATGACCATGGTGATTTGTTCCTACTAGGTTCCTGCAGCACAAAAGGAGAAAAACATTTAAGCCCCGCCTCCCAAACCCAAATTATCAAATGTGAACAGATGCCTGCAAGGTCTGGGGAGGAAGCTTAGTGGTAGACTAGCACAAGTGAAGTTAAAAAAACAAAGAGTAGATGCATATTTAATCTTCAGAGCCTGCAATTATACTAAGGGAAAGTAAAAGCTACTGAGGTAGGAGTAGTCTTTCGTCTTTCCTTGCAATTCTAGATGTGGTCCTTCTAGCGACCCTTTCCTTCAGTTTGCCCTAATGTACAATGATATGAGCACATTTCTTCTGAAAAAATGACTAGGTCAAGAGGGAAGAAGGTTGACAATGAGAAAATATTTCGCTTGGATGGATTCTTAAAGGCTGTGATTAAGTCAAACTCAAGGGATGAATCTGCAAAGTGTCTAACCTGGATTAGAGTTTTTATACTATTTTAATTGCAGAATAGTTACTTCGAACTTAAAACATGATTATGTATTTTTGAGAAAATTTCCTTTCCCAGTAGCTATCTTTTAAGGAAACCGATGGCCTAAGATAAAGGGTTTCTTTTCAGTAAATGACAAATATCTTCAATACATGCATTTCTAAATATTATTAGCATGATGGACAAGCAGTCAGGTTAAAAAACAAAACAAAACAAAACACTTTAAAGATTCTTACTTGTGTAAACCAGTGGCAGTAAGTCCAAAAAATGCATCTAAGCAGCTCCCAAATACAGTAATGATAAATAGTTTGCTGGATTCTGCCACTTTCAAAGACAGTTTGTATCTGTAATTGGTATTTCCAGCGTCACCAGTAGAGCCACATTTGGGACAAGTAAACCTAGAAAAGTGGGAGAGAAGGCATAGAATTGTTCAAATTTAGAACAGTTTCCATAAAAATTTTCTTAGTAAATTCAATTATTCAATTTTTTTTTATGGCTAACAACCTTTTTTCCTCCCTCCTGAGATAGGGTGTTGTGTGACATGACTGAACCCCACTGTTATGTAGCTGGGGCAAGCTTGGAACTCTTCAGCTCCTTTACCTCTCCCTCCAGGAGGCTGGGAGTATATTCATGTGCTAATACATCCAGGTTAATGAACTTCCTTATAGATTTAGGTAGTAGCAAACTGGAAGAAACACACCAAACTGCTAAGAGATGATGGGAGACAGTAGAATGAAAGAGTAACCTAAAATAGTTAGACACCAAGAAATTTATTTGTAGTCTTCTTAAAATCCTGAAAATTAATAGTTTTTAAAAGATTTATTTTCCACTACGTGTATGTGTCTGTATCTGTATTGGGCATGTGAACACAGGTACCCTTTGAGAGCAGAGATATTGGATGTCCTGGGGCCAGAGTTATGACCTCTCCTACTCCTAAAATTTACTCTAACTAATCAGGATATGTTAAGAATATTAGATTATAAAAAAACTAGACATCAAAAGCATACAACAAAACTTGTTTTCAAGATAATATGCAATTATAGCCAAAGAGTAGTTTAAAATATACATCAAGTGTAAATCTCATGTTCTACACTGCTTGGTTTTGGGATAGTTACTAATGTCTAAAATCTTGAGGACCTTGCATGTAAAATCCAATGTAGAGGTAAGACAAAACTAGACAAAAAAATTAAGTGACCACTAATGTGTTAGTCTCCCTCTAATTGCTGTAATTATTATGACTTCTACTTCTACTTATTTGTATGCTAGGCAAATTCTTCACCACTGAGCTATAGGCCTAGGTGGTTTCCTGCTTTAGTTTGCAATATTTTATAATTGTTACCTTTATTTTTTATGTTTTGGAACACTGACCCTTTAAACACATGGTAATTGGAGCCATGGGGGGGGGGTGTCCCCTGAGCACCATTGTCTGGCCCACAGCTCTGTCTGCCTTCCTGAGGACTGCCAGGCCCCAGGAACATCTTACTTGCCAATACCCTGCCTGTGAGGACCACCTGGGGCACAGCCAGCAGAGGTAAGCTTCATGCTGTCCCCTGAGCTCCATCCTCCTGCCATCAGCCCTGCCTGCCTCCCCAAGAGTACTGCTGGCAAAAGGAACATCTAGTCAATACCAGGGACAACCATATGCCTAAAGACCACTCTAAAAACACAATCATCAAGAGCCAGGGCAATATGGCACCACCAGAGCCCCAGCTTTCTTACTACTAGCCCTGGATAGCCTAACAGAGCTGAAGCACAAGAAAATGACCTTAAGTCCAATCTTATAAAGATGATAAAGGCCTTTTTAGAGGAAATGAATAAATCCATTAAAGAAATACAAGAAAATACAACCATACAGGTGAGGAAATGAATGAAACTGTTCAAGACCTGAAAATGGTAATAGTAGCAAAACCAAACCAAACCAAACCAAAAAAAGACAAACAAAACAAAAAACAAAACAAAACAACCAAAAACAAAAAACCAAACAACAACAACAACAAAAACTCCCTACAAACTGAGGGAATCCTAGAGATGGAAAACCTGGGGAAGAGAACTACAGACACAACCCTCACCAACAGAACACAAGAGAGGGAAGAGAATCTTGGGCATAGAATACACAATTGAGGAAACTGATATATCAGTCAAAGGAAATGTTAAATCTAAAAAGTTCATGACACAAAACATCCAAGAAACCTGAGATACTAGGAAAAGACCACACATAAGAATAACAGGAACAGAAGAAGAAGACTTGAGTTCTGAGGCCTAGAAAATATTTTTAACATAATCATACAAGAAAATATTCCCAACCTAAAGAAAGAGATGCCTATAAACATATAAGAAGCTTACAGAGCATCAAATAGATTGGACCAGAGAAGAAACTTCTCCTGCCACATAATAACCAAAACACTAAATGTACAACAAAGAAAGAATATTAAAAGCTGCAAGGGAAAAAGGCCAAGTAACATATAAAGGCAGACCCATCAGAATTACACCTGATTTCTCAACAGAGACTCTAAAAGCCAGAGACTCTAAGACACCACAGATATCAGCCTAGACTACTACATTCAGCAAAACTTTTAAACAATATCCACAAATCCAGCCCTACAAAGATACTAGAAGAAAAACACCAACCTAAGGAGGTTAATGACACCTAAGAAAACACAGGAAATAAATAACTCCATACCAGTAAAACCAAAAGAAAGCACGTACGCTTTCTTTTGCGCGCACGCGCACAAACACACACACACACACACACACACACACGACCACCACCACCATCAATATAATAGGAATTAACAACCATTGGTTATTAATATCTCTCAACATCAACCAACATCTATCTATCTTTCTTTCTTTTCTTTTCTTTCTTTTCGAAACAGGGTTTCCCTCTATAGCCCTGGCTGTCTTGGAACTCACTCTGTAGACCAGGCTAGCCTTGAACTCAGAAATCTGCCTGCCTCTGAGGGTGCCACCACTGCCCGGCTATCTTCTTTCAATTTCTCAATAAAAAGACACAGGCTAACAGAATGAATAAAAAAACCAGGATCCATCATTCTGCTGATACAAAAAACATACCTTAGCAACAAAGATAGACATTAACTCAGAGTAAAGGGCTGGGAAAAGGTTTTCCAAGCAAACGGACCTAACAAGCAAGCTGGAGTGGCCATTCTAATATCTAATAAAATAGACTTCCAAAATTAATCAAAAGAGATGGGAAAGGACACTTCACACTCAAAGGAAAAACTTCATACTCATTCACTAAGATGATATCTCAATTTTGAATATCTATACCCCAAGTGCAAGGGCATCCACAAAAGAAACATTACTAAAGCTTAAATCGCACACCTTAATAGTGAAAGACTTTAACATCCCACTCTCATCAATGGACAGGTTATCTAGACAGAAACTAAACAGAAAAATAATAAAACAGACATTATGAATCAATATTGTATATTCCACAAAAATTGAGGATCTAAATGAAATGGACAATTTTCTTGATACCACTTACCAAAGTTAAATCAAGATCAGGTTAACAATCAAAATAGTCCTACAACCCCTAAGGAATTAGAAGCAATTATTAAGTCTCCCAACCCTCCAAAACAAACAAACAAACAAACAAAAAAAGCCCAGGGCTAGATGGTTTTATTGCAGAATTCTAGCAGACTTTCAAAGAAGAGCTAAGACTAATACTCTATAAACTATTCCACAAAATAGAAACAAAAGGGACTTGCCAAACTTATTTTGTGAGGCCACAGTCACTCTGATAACTACAGAAAGATTCAACAAAGAGAGAAAATTTCAGACCAATTTCTGTTATGAACATTGATGCAAAACTACTCAACAAAATATTCATAAATCAGCTGGGCAGTGGTGGGGCACGCCTTTAGTCCCAGCACTCGGGAGGCAGAGGCAGGTGGATTTCTGAGTTTGAGGCCAGCCTGGTCTACAGAGTGAGTTCCAGGACAGCCAGGGCTATACAGAGAAACCCTGTCTCGAAAAAAAAAAAAAAAAATTCATAAATCAAATCCAAGAACACATCAAACACATCATCCACCATGATCAAGTGTGCTTTGTCCCAGGGATTCAGGGATGGTTCAATATATAAAATTCTGTTAATGTAATCCACAATATAAACAAACAGAAAAAAGATCGTATGTTCACTGAAAAAATCCTTCAACAAACCAACAGTCCTTCGTGTTAGAAGTCCCCAAGAGATCAGGAATACTAGATACAAACCTAATTATAATAAAGGCAATATACGGCCAGCCAATAGTCAACATTAAATTAAATAGAGAGAAACTTAAAGCAATTCAAATATAATCGGACAAGATAAGGCTACCCACTCTCTCTGTATTTACTCTATGTGGTACCTGAAGAATAAGACAACTGGGAGAGAATGAAAACTGGTGGTGGTGGTGCATCTCTGGGATGAGCAGGAGACCTGGGACAGGGAGTCTATTAGGGTGACCCTGGCTGAGACTCCTATCAGTGGTGGATATGGAGCCTGAAGTGGCCACCTCCTGTTGCCAGGTGGAAACCAACCTGCCCACAAAACCTTGGACCCCCAATTTGGCTTGTCTACAAGATGTGCAGGGATATGGTACAGAATTGAAGAAATTGCCAACCAACCAGTGACTGGCCCAATGTGAGACCCACCCCATGGGAGACAACCAACTCCTAATGCTATTAGCGACAGATACTCTGCTCTGCTTGTAGACAGGAGCCTAGCAAAATTGTCTTCTGAGAGGTTCTATCCAGCAGCTGATGGAAACAGATGCAGAGACCCACAACCAAACAATAGGGGGAGGGAACTTGGGGAGTCTTGTGGAAGAGTACAGTGGGGAGGACCAAAGGAGCCAGAGAGGTCAAGAACACAAAACTAATCTGGGTCCATGGGGGCTCACAGAGACGGAACCACCAACTAAAGAGTACACATGGGCTGGACCTAGGCACTCTACACATACGTAGCAGATGTGCAGCTTGGTCTTCATGTGGGACCCCTAACAACTCGAGTGGGGGCTGTCTTATACTTTATTGCCTGCCATTGGATCCCTTTCCTCTAGTTGTGGTGCCTTGTCTGGCCTCAGTGGCAGAGGATGTGCCTAGTCTTGCTGTGACTTGCTGTGCTATGGTAGGGTGATACCCATGGGGGTGGGGCCGTGTGGCACTCCTAATCTTTGAGGAGAAGGGGAGAAGAGAATGGGGGGAGGGAGTGTGAGGGTAGGACTGAGAGGAGGTGGGGTGGCTGTGATCACGATGTAAAAGGAAGAAAGAAAGAAAGAACATGGTAATCAGATACTAGACTCTTATTTTTTTAAGTTGTTAATAATTTGCCTTAAAGAGTAGTGGGTGGGATAGGGGGTTTTCGGAGAGGAAACTGGGAATCAGGATAACATTTGAAATGTAAATAAACAAAATAACCAATAAAAATTAAAAAAAAAAAAAAAAATAAGGAGTAGCAAAGCAGAAACAGAAATCAATGTAAGATGACTTCAGAAATTTGATTGCTCCAGGGAGCTATCTGGTCCATTCTATACTCCTTAGCTCTTGAAATGATTCAATACTATCATAGATCTGTGCTAATTATTATTCCTTTTTTAACTCTAAAGACGAATTTGTATGAATCTACTCATACGCCATCCAAATCTGCTGGAGTGCTGTAAGATGGCCATAGAACACTGACTCAGTAGAACATAAACCTAGTTTTTAAAATGAGTGCCAAGGTGTAGCAGCGAGAACTGTTTAGAATACACATAATAATATTCCTAACAAATCTTAATCAATATCCATCAATATTTTGCACTTATAAAGGTTTCTCACACACATCATTTCATTCCATATGTATTCGCTTTACAAATGGAGAAATTGGTTTGAATTTTTGCCCACGGTGGCAATGAACTGATTGAAATGTGAAGCTTTGGTTTCCTATCTTGAAATTCTTGGTTTTCTTTTTCTCATCACAACCATTAGAAAAAAAAGCACCATGATTAATGACAAATAGCACAGCAATGATAGCTCTACAAAATGAAGGCCCATTCGTTTTACTGCACATAAGCATAGCATGGGTAGACTGTATTACATATACTTTAATAAAACAACTATACCAAAGACATTTATTCATATAGTTCCTAATCTTTTAGAAAAAAGCAGGGATGGAAACAAGTCAGTGTGAATGTGGTAGGATATAGATTAGAACCTCTCAAACTTTAATAGTATAACAATTACCTGAGGATCCTGTTCAAATTAAAATTGTGATTCCTAAGTCTTAGACAAGACTCAAATGACTGTATTTCTAATAAGCTCCCATGTGAAGCTGATGGAAAAGCAAGGGCATAGAAAATGTATCCAAATAAAGACCCCTCATTTAAATTCTTGAGATAGTCTTAGGCTGAGCTACCTGGAAGACTCTCAGACCAACTAACTGATCTACCTGGAAAGGATACTCGTCAATCTGTTGAGCGGCCTGTGGGTTGTAAAGTGCGCTCCATGTTTCCAGCTTTCAGCCATGCTGGGGTAGGTTTTGGTCATGTCTTTGAGTCATTTCTGCTGCCTTATCCACATTCCCTTACATTACCCCAGTAAAATCCACTGGCTCACCAAGCTGGACTTTGGTGGAGTCCTTACTTTGATCTGTCATCAGGTCCCAGTCTGGGCTCAGTAGATATTTGTTCAGGTCTCTCCAGTAACAGGGCCTCACAAGCTATGATTCTCATTTTCAGTTAGGCAAAGAAACTTAGTGTGAGACAGATCTTAGACTAAGGGGGCTACTTATTTGTACTACTAAGTTACTAAGGAGACAATCTGCATGTTTGACCTGGGTATATTTATGACACATAGTATAGACAGCCTATGTGGCTAAATAATTTTGGGACAATATATATTATATATGTTATACTGAGTGTACATGTATACACGTGGTAGCTAAGTACTTACATAAGGGACTTAGGTAACTTCTATATGAATGTCTTTTGTTTCATACAACTCTTCCCACTGAAATCCAACTTGGATTCCTAATACAAGAATGAAAATGCTGAAACTAAGGCGAGGCGAGGCCTTCAGAGACTACCTACTATTAAGCTTAGAGATACTTACGACTACTACTCTAATCTCTCTGGCCAGAGTGCTCCCATGATGTTGTAAGACTGAAAATGACAGTTTCTGGGTTTGTATGTGTGTGCATATCTCTGGAGGACAGAAGTTGCTGTCTTCCTCTACTGATCCCAAACTTAAGCCCTCAGGAGTGCAGGGCCCGTTACTTGTTCAGGGGACAACACTAACAATACGTTTGACCCCACAGCCACCAGGATGAGCTTCTTTTCAGCTACCATGCCTTGAAATTCACCTGCATTAAATTTGGTAAAGCCCCCTTTTTTGAAATGTGGATCTCTTGGTAGCCAGGGAACTTGATCTTGGATCCATGCAAGGTCTCCATCACATGTTCCTTATTCTCTAGCTTGGTGTGGATGTACATGACTTGGGCAGTATGAACCCTAGCCACTGTGCCCCAGGGCTTCCTCAACATAAGGTCTGGATGCTAGACTGGGATAACTATCAGTGTCTTCAGGGTCCCTAAGGGAAACCCACATAGGCAACAGGCCAGCATACACTCCCAAGGTTGCTTCTGTTTACAGCCACTTCGTAGAAGAGGAACACCTTATTTTGGTTTGAGATAAGAGTATTTCATTGAATCTAGAACTCATTGATCAGCAATACTACCTGTCAGCAAGCTATAGGCATCTTGTCTCTGCTTCCTTGGACTGGAACTACAGGCACACAACTGCTTTTTAAAAAGCATCGTGTGAGATTCTGAACTTTGATCCTTGTATTCTGATGCTGGCACAACAAATACTTCACCGAGCCATCTCCTTAGCCCTTAGGATGTACTTGAAATATCTTTACTCCTTGATCTAGGAGATTAAAAGTTGTCTCCACAAAACACAAAACACTTACTATGCTGCCATTGCTAAGGATCTGGGGTTGAAATAGGATCTGCAGGGGCTATGGTAGGGGAACTCATCATGAACTCGGTGGCTCAAGTCGTGGGGTAATGGAAGAGAAGGATTTCTGTATTTTATGTTGGCTGATTTCTACTAAGGAAAAGGGAAAGCAGAAGTGAAAACAGAAAAGGTTAAGCATCATACTTGAGTTTTGTGGAATTATCAATGTAATATGAATAGGCACAGGCTACTTTCCAGTGAGTTAATTTTCCACAGGTAAGGGTCAGGAAATGCATCTAAACAATCCAGTTGGAGCTCTTTTCCTAGGGTTTTTAAGTGGGAATCTGAATATAAATTGCACTGTTCAGAGGTAAAGCAAGTATGAATGTAGACTACAGTCACATTGTTTAAACTTCAAATGTTTCTGTCCCTAACTAGCTGAGTGTGTGATTTGGGGCAAGTCACTTCACTTTTCTAAGCTTCAGTTGTCTACAAAT
>JADRCH010000147.1:3780566-3793442 GCA_019843965.1 Rhynchomys soricoides | reverse complement strand
GTTGTCCTTATCCCTCCAGTAGGGGCCCTGCATGTCTACAAGAGATGACCACTGAAGGTTCCATATCCAAACTCCTATGAGTCTCATCTAAAGTCATCCCATATACTCTGTGAGCCTCCCCTACCACAGATATCTTGCACATCCTAGAGATGCCCCTCACTGACCACCCCACCAGCTGCCAATTTCCAGACATTCTCCTGGCACTCTGACCCTCTTTCCTGTCTTTCCCTACATCTGATCCTGAACCTGCCCACACTTCCCCTATCCCCTGCCCAATTCTTTTCCTCTATCTGCCTCCTATAACTATTTTATTCTGCTTTCTAAGTGAGATCCAAGCAGCATCATTTGGGCATTCCTTCTTGTTTAGCTTCTTTAGGTCTGTGGAGTGTAGTGTGGATATCCTGTACTTTATGTCTATTATCTACTATTTATATTAGCCAATGCATCATCTTCATAGGAATGCTCCTAATTTTATGTGTTAGTTTTATATTCTGCTACTTTAGGGATCAAACAATTTCAGATCTAAGAGTTTTACAAGGTTTTTAAGGTTTATTAGAGCCAAGAGTTTCTGGTGGAGTTCTGAGTCTTTTATATATAGAATCTTGTCATCTGCAAAGAAGTCTTCCCTTTCCTGCACAAAAGTCAGTCCAAGTGGATCAGTGACTCCAACATAAAACGTAATACTATGAAACTACTGGATGCAAAAGGAAAAAATCATACCACAAGATACAGGCAGAGTAAGCTCATGTGTGAGAGAGACCAGACAGTGTGGGGTGAGGTTAGTTAGCATGCATTATATACATTTAGGAAGTTTCTAAAGAGCAAGTTTAATGACTCCCTCATAGAGGCAAAAGGGAGGGAGGAGAGGAAGGTTGTCGGATGGGGGGGGGCTGTGGAGGGGTAACTGGAAAATCATCTAAATGTAAATGAATGGAATGATTAATGAAAAAAAGGAAATAAAATATAGAATTTTATTATATTTTATGCCCAGAGTTTATATAAAAGTGTGAAATGTGGCTCATGCTTAATTTTAGCTAATAGCACATATCTTAAAATAAAAATAAAAATAGTGGCATGACTGTACATTTTTTAAAAATCCAAAACAAAGATATCAGCAATGAGACTGATCACTGGAAGGAGTTCAGGGCTGAGAACAGTTGCTACCCCCAAGGACAAGTAAGGCAGGGGATGTGCCTACAGGGGAGTAAGATAATGACAAGACAAAATCTTGTGTTTGAAAACCTAGATCAGTTAGGGACAAGGGGACACATTGAAGGAACAAGGAACAAAAAAAGAATAGTTGACTGACACACTAAAGAGTTAAAACAAAAGAATAAGTGAGAGTGTCAGGAAGGTGTGTGCCCTGATTATCCACCAGTGTGCTTTGTGCGTAATTACTAATGACATTGTTCGTCCCATCAATCAGCACAATAAGCTGCCAAGAACAATCCTGATTTCTCCAGAAAGTACACATAAGCCCTCCTTCATGGGTACTCACAGCTGGTAGTCCAAGGCTAGATATTCAACCTCCAGTCAAGTAAAGGCTTTTAAAAGAAAGTAGGATAATGTATCCTTGACCAGGATGTGAAAAGGCTCTGCTTGTTGTCCCAGACATATGTCCCTGCTCTGGCACCTGCTGGGACTGGGCCACTTAAGTTGTTTCCAGGTATAAAAACTGCCACACAATAGGTACAAACACCACACTGAAGCGAGTATGATTGTGACTTCAGTTTTCATTTGAACACAGAGTTTGGTGGCCAAACTCTGGGGAGTGATTGATGGTAACTGGGTAAAAACAAATTATGCCTATTTGTGAAATAGTGTTTAAAGAGACAATGAAGGGACACAGAAAGCTGAGGGCACTCTGTGTTTCTGGTCTGAATTTTTTTCTTTTACCAGAAGCTACTTACCTCAGGCTTCCAAATGCAGTTCAGAAACTGCAGCTATTCAGCTTCCTTCACAAGCGTGGGGCAGATTTTATGTTTTACCTGCTCTAAAACCACATTCCCAAGATGATTCAGTCACACACTCTGTCCAGAAATCTGGAGTCTTTGGAAATATATAAGGTGTGGGATAATAGTGCATGCTATCTTGCTTCCAGGCTTTTGGAAGACCTCAGATACTGACACAGGAGTAGAGCTGGCCACGGGAGATGCCATACAATTAACAGGAGGTGACATCTTGAGAGAGCTCTTTCTCAGTGCAATGTACATTTTCATGATAAAAACATCAAAAGAGTCTCTTAAAGATTGGCTGAGGGATAGAATACAGTTCAGTGATAAAATGTCTGCTCTGCACCAAATAAATAAATTAACCTGGCAGAGATGTTGGGCAATACTCTTCCCATGATATTTTCAAGACTGTTGGCTTATGCAATGATTCATAAAATTTTATTTTAAGGTAATATGTAGGGTCAGCAAGATGAGTAAGTGCAGTGAATATGTTTGTGGCCAAGTCTAACCATCTGCTCACAATATCAGAGGCACAGGCCTTAGAAGCAAAGACTCACACAATTGTTCTCAGACCCACACGTGCATACTGCAGCGTACGCATATACATGGAAGGAAGGAAGAAAGGAAAGAAGGAAGGGAGGGTATATTTAAGGTCAAAACTTCTAGTTACCACCAGGTCCATTGGATCTCACTGAAATCCCTGCTTCTGCTTTATAATCTACAAAAAGAAAAAAAAAGAAAAAAAAAAGGGTGGGCCAGAACTTAGCCAAAACCAGAAATCAACTAAATGAAGAAAGATGAAAAGTTAGAAGAAAAATGTTATTTGTTTCATGTTCACGGGATGTTTACTTAGTTGCTCTTTTTTTTTTTCAAATATTTTGTTGAGAAAAAATAATTACCTTTCTAAATATTGTGTGTGTTCTTGTCATGTTAAAAGTCTCAAGGCATAGTGGCAAAGCTCTGTGCACATTTGGAATGCTTTCTAGCTTACTATATAGTTACTGATGGATAAATGAACTATAAATTATATAGGGTATTATATATATTGATATGTGAATATATTCTGAAGTATGTAACTCAGTCCAATTGACACAGTCATCACTTCTCGTTTCAGACTTCGGAAATGTACCTCATTATGAAAAGATTACTTATAATAAGCCAAGGATAATGGAACAATGGAAGTGTATAATAAGGTGGAACAATGAAATTCTAATCTCAGTATGTTTCATGGAAATATTCAACACCGTGAGTAGACACCATTTTGCAACAGCAAGTAGATGGCAGGCACCCTGGTAAGCCACTGGCCTTCACAGCATCATTCCTGGGAATGGGGAACAAGAATATTTATTATAATAGTGCAGTCATTGGAGGAAGCAATCAGACACTGATTGGATGACATGCATGGACAATACAGACTAGCACTGGCCTGAAAATGCAGGGGAGTGTGACTGTCCAAGAGAGCGGCAGATTACTTCACTCCTGCTGCCATGTCCTATTCGACAGATATATATTAATTTTTAGTGTTTGTTTGTTTATTTGTTTGTTTATAGCTTGACTGATTGATTGAGACATGGTTTGTCTGTGTGGCCCTGGCTTCTCCTTTCCTTCTCAATCAGGAATTTCTTCACTGTCTGTATATTTTCTTGGGTCATGTGTTTATGACACATAACTCAATGATAGATGCTTTAATTAGAGTTAACTGTCATTCCTATAAAAGGTGAACCAGGTATCATTTATTCCTGTGTGTGTGTGTGTGTGTGTGTGTGTGTGTGTGTGTGTCCCCCCCCCTCCGGCTCTTCTCCAATCTTGTTCCTGCAGTTTTTTTCAGTCAGAAAAAATTATGGGTCAGAACTTTGGACTGTTGGATGGCAACCCCATCCCTCACTTGATGCTCTGTTTTCCTGCTGGAGGTGGGCTCTACACTTTCCCTCTCACCACTGTAGGGCATTTCATCTAAGGTCCCTCCCTTTGAGTTCAGAGAGTCTCTTACCTCCCAGGTCTTTGGTACATTCTACAAGGTCCCCCACATCCTACTTCCCAAGGTTGCCTGTTTTGATTCTTTCTGCTGGCCCTCAGGATTTCAGTCCTGTCCCTCTACTTCCAAAACTTTACATCCCAAATGTTGCCACCCTCCTGGTCCCCCACCCCAGAGTGCTTCATTCACCCTCTCCTCTCTCCCCTTTGCCTCTGAGAGAATGCTCCCCCCACCACATCCCCCTTCCCTTAGGCATCAAGTCTTTACAGGATTGGCTATATCCTTTCTCACTGAGGCCAGACAAGGCAGGCTTCTGCTACATATGTTTCTGGGGCCACAGACCAGCCTGTGTATGCTCTTTGGTTGGTGGCTTAGTCTCTGGGAGTGCCTAGGGGTCCAGGTTAGTTGACACTGTTGGTCTTCCTGTGGGGTTGCTATCTGCTTTAGCTCTATAAATCCTTCCCCTAACTCTTCCATAGGGGTCCCCAACCTCAGTCCAGTGCTTGGCTGTAAGTATCTGCATCTGTCTCAGTTAGCTGCTGTTAGAGACTCTCATAGGACAGCCATGCTAGGCTCCTGTCTGCAGGCACAACATAGCATCTGTAAAAGTGTCAGGGTTTGCTGCCTGCCCATGGGCTGAATCCCAAGTTGAACCAGCCACTGGTCAGCTTTTCCTTCAGTCTCTGCTCATTTTTGTCCCTGCTTTTCTTTTAGACAGGAATAATTCTGGGTCAAAAATTGTGAAGGTTGGTTGGTGTCCCCATCCCTCTACTAGGGGCCATGTCTAACTACTGGAGATGGTCCCTTCTTGTTCCATCTCTCTGCTGTTAAGCATTTCAGCTAAAGTTACCCCCATTGAATCCTGGGTACCTTTCACATCCCAGGTTTTGGGGAATTTCGAGAGGTTCCACCCATATCACAGCCCCCACCCAGAGCAGCTGCATACATTCCTTACATTCTTCTCACCCTATAGGATTCTCTCCTGTCTCCCCCTACAACTGATCTTGCCCCACTTTCCCCCTCGTACTGCCCTCTCCCATCAAGGTCCTTCCCTACCTCTGCCTCCCATGATTATTTTGTTCCTGCTTCTAAGTGAGATTGAAGCATCCTCACTTGGACCTTCCTTCTTAATTTAGAGTCTATAGGGTGTATCATGGGTATTCTCTACTTTTTGGCTAATATAAACTTACCAGTGAGAATATACCATGCATATCTTTTCCTGTCTGGGTTGCCTCACTCAGGATGAAATTTTCTAGTTCCATCCATTTGTCTGCAAAGTTCATGATGGTATGTTATTGTGTAATTGAACCGCATTTTCTGCTTTCATTCTTCCATTGAAGGACATCTAGCTTTCTTCCAGTTTCTGACTATTATGAATAAGGCTGCTATGAACATAGTGGAGCATGTGTCCTTATGGTATGGTGGAACACCTTTGGGTATATGCCCAGGAGCTGAATAACTGGATCTTCAGGTAGAACTATTTCTAGTTTTCTGAAGAACCACCAGACTGATTTCCAGAGTGGTTGTACCAGATGGCACTCCCACCAGGAGTGGAGGAGTGTTTTCCTTTCTCCACATCCTTCCTAGCATGTCCTGTTACTTTGTTTTTGGTTTTGTTCTTTTTTTTTTTTTTTATCTTAGCCATTCTGATTAGTATAAGGTGGAATCTCAGGGTTGTTTTGATTTGCATTTACCTGATTACTAAGGATGTTGAACATTTCTTTAAGGGCTTCTAGGCCATTTGAGATTGCTCTGATGAGAGTTCTCTGTTTAGCTCTGTACCTTGTCATCCTTGTTGTTGTCATCGTTGTCGTGGTCCTCCTCCTCCTCCTCCTCCTCCTCCTCCTCCTCCTCCTCCTCCTCCTCCTCCTTCTCCTGTATTATTACCTTTTTGTTTAACAGTCTGGTCATTACCAACCTCCCGGGCCACCCTCCTACAGTTTCTCATCCCATTCCTCCTCTCCCCTGGTTCCAAGATGATGACTTCCCTCCCCCCAACCAGGCCTCCACACTTCCTGGGAACTTAAGTCTCTAGAAGGTTAGGTGCATCTTCTCTTAGAAATTATATGGCAACTTAAAATATTAAGAGAGTAATACGCAGAAGGCAGAGGGAAAGAGCAAAAAGGAAGAAGATGCAAAGAGCCAGAAGGAGCAAAAAAAAAATTGGTTATTTTATTTATTTACATTTCAAATGTTTCCCTTCACAGTCTCCTCTCTGAAAACTTCTCATCTCATCTCCCATACACTTTGCCTCCAAGGGAATGTTCCCCAACCAACCAACCAACCCACCCACTCTCATCTCACTGCTTCTAGCATCCCCCAAGGCTGGGGCATGAAGCCTGCATAGGACCAAGGGCCTCGACTCCCATTGATGCCAGATAAGGCAATTCTCTGCTACATATGTAGCTGGAGTCATGGACCCTTCCATGGATCCATCCTTTAGTTGGTGGTTTTGTCCCTGAGAAATCTGGGGGTTCTGGTTAGTTGATATTGTTGTTCTTCCAATGAGGTTGCAATCCCTTCAGATCCTTCAGTCCTTCCCCTAACCATTGGGGTACACAGGCTCAATCCGATGGTTGGCTGTGAGTATCTGTGTCTGTATTAGTCATGTGCTGGCAGAGTCTCTCACATGACAGCTATACCAAGATTCTGTCAGCAAGCACTTTTTGGCATCAGCAATAGAGTTGGGGTTTTATGTCTGCAGATAGAATGGATCCTAAGATGGGGCAGAATCTAGATGGCTTTTCTTCAGTCTACGCTCCATTTTTTGTACCTGCATTTACGTTAGTCAGGAACAATTCTGGGTTAAAAATTTTGAGATGTATGGGTGGCCCCTCCCTCAACTGGGGACTGTGGCTATCTACTAGAAGTGCTCTCTACCAGTTCTCTCTCCCCTTTGTTGGGTATTTCAGCTAAGTGTCATCCTCGTTGAGTCATGGGAACATCTCACTTTCCTGGTGTCTGGAACATTCTAGTAGCTGCCCCCTTGTTTCCCATCCCCCAAGCTACATGTTTCTATTCATATTCATGAACCTCTGAACTTCTCTCTTATCTCTTCGCATACCTGATCCTGCTCCCCTGTTTTCCCTCCCCCATCTCTCTCCCTCTCAGGTCCCTCCCTCCTTCTACTTCCCATAATTATTAGTTCCCCCTTTTAAGTAGGATCAAAGCACCCACACTTTGGTCATCCTTCCTGTTAAGTTTCAAATAGTTTATGAATTATATCATGGGTATTCTGAGCTTTTGGGCTAATATCCACTTATTAGTGAGTACATAACACATGTGTCCTTTTGAATCTGGGTTACTTCACTCAGGGTGATATTTTCTAGTTCCATCTATATGCCTGCAAATTTCATAAAGTCATTGTCTTTAATAGCTGAGTAGTACTCTATTATGTAAATGTACCACATTTTCTGTATCCATTCCTCTGCTGAGGGACTTCTGGGTTGGTTCCAGCTTCTGGCTATTATAAATAAGGCTACTATGAATACAGTGGAAGATGTGGCCTTGTTGGAGCATCTTTTGTGTATATGACTAGTAGTGGTACAGTTGGATATTCAGGTAGAACAATTTCTAATTTTCCAAGGAACTGCCAGTTTGTTCTCCAAAGTGGTTTAACCAGCTTGCAATCCAACAAACAATAGAGGAGTGTTCCTCTTTCTCCACAGCCTCGTCAGCATCTGCTGTTACTTGCCTTTTTTATCTTAGCCTTTATGATTGGTGTGAGGTGGAATCTCAGGATCATTTTTTTTAGCATTTCCCTGATAAGGATGTTGAACATTTCTTCAGTTGCTTCTCACCCATTGGAGATTCCTCAGTTGAGAATTCTTTGTTTAGCTCTGTGTTTTGGAAAATATTTAAAAAACGATGGAATGTATATGGCACATACTCCCGCATTATGCCCTGGTTCTCTCATCCCCGGCAGGTTGGCCGGCCATGAATTAGCAGGCAATGGCCAACCCACTTTCACCTCCTGAAGCTCTGACTCAGAGCTCCACAACCTCTCCACCCAGCTCACTAGGTTCCCACTGGCAGGTCACTACCACACCAGCTCCATGCTTCAATAACCCCACGGCCTCTGTGGTGCACATCAGGCAAACCCACACTTTGCCGCTGTACCTTTCTCTCTTGAACCCAGATGAGCCGCTGAGTGAAGGACAACACAACACAAACTTAGTTCAGAAACAATGATAACTCAATCTCTGGATGCATCAACTGAAACCTAATCTTGTAAACCTTATCAAAGTCTGATTCCTCTGGTGTCGAATCCTTTCGGATTCACCATGATACAAGGAGACTCTGCTAGCTACATCTTACCTACTACATGCTGTCCCCATTCCAAAAGGCACTTCTCTCTCTCTCCTCCTTCTCTCTTTCTCTCTCCAGCCCGGAAGTCCTCTATGTGCCCAGTGATTGGCTCTTTTATTCATTAGGGGATTAGTTCATAAGAAGTCACAGGTGTAACTCACTCCTTCTCTGAAGCCTCTCACAGGAGGGCAGAATTAGCAGATTACAAACAGTCCAGGGCTATCCACAACAGCTCTGGACCCTATTTTTAATAGGGTTATTTAGTTCTCTGGAGTCTAACTTCTTGAGTTCCTTGTATATTTTTAATGTTAGCCCTCTATTGGATATAGGGTTGGTAAAGATTTTTTCCCAACCTGAAGATTGCCATTTTGTCCTATTGACAGTGTCCTTTGCCTTACCAAAAGCTTTTCCATTTTATGAGGTTCCATTTGTCAATTGTTGATCTTAGAGCATGAGCCATTGATGTTCTGTTTAGGAAAATTTCTCCTGTGCCAATGTATTCAAGGTTCTTTCCCACTTTCTCTTCTATTAGATTCAGTGTATCTAGTTTTATGTGGCGGTCCTTGATCCACTTGGACTTGAGCTTTGTACAAGGAGATAAAAATGGAACAATTTCCATTCTTCTACATGCTTACTGCCAGTTGAACCACACCATTTGTTGAAAATGCTGTTTTTTCCCCACTGGATGGTTTTGTCCTCTTTGTCAAAGATCAAGTGACCATAAGTATATAGTTTTATTTCTGGGTCTTCAATTCTATTCCATTAATTGACTCATCTGTCTCTATACCAATACCATGTGGTTTTTATTACTATAGTTTGTAGTATGGCTTGAGGTTAAAGATGGTGATTCTCCCAGAAGTTCTTTTATTATTGAGGATTGTATTCAGTGTCCTAGGTTTTTTGTTAATCCAAATGAAATTGAGAATTGCTCTTTCTAGCTCTGTGAAGAATTGAGTTGGAATTTTCATGGTGATGGCATTGAATCTGTGGGTTGTTTTTGGTATAATGGATATTTTTACTATGTTAACCCTGACCATCCATTAGCATGGGAGATCTTTTCATCTTCTGAGGTCTTCTTCAATTTCTTTCTTCAGAAACTTGAAGTTCTTGTCCTACAGATCTTTCACTTGCTTAGAGTTACATGAAGATATCTTATATTACTTGTGACTATTGTGAAAGGTTTTATTTCCCTAATTTCTTTCTCAGCCCGTTTATCCTTTGAGTAGAGGAAGATTTGTTGGAGTTAATTTTATATCCAGTTACTTTGCTGAAGTTGATTATCAGTTGTAGGAGTTCTCTGATGCAATTTTTTGGGCTTGCTTAAGTATAATATCATATCATCCACAAACAGTGATAGTTTGACTTCTTCCTTTCTAATTTGTATCCCTTTGACCTCTTTTAGTTGTCTGATTGCACTGGCTAGAACTTGGAGTACTATATTGAATAGGTAGGGAGAGGGAGGGCAGCCTTGTCTAGTCCCTGATTTTAGTGGGATTACTTCAAGTTTCTCTCCATTTAGTTTGATGTTGGCTGTTAGTTTGATATATATTGCTTTTATTATGTTTAGGTATGGGCCTTGAATTCCTGATATTTCCAAGACTTTTACCATGAAGAGGTGTTGTATTTTGTCAAAGGCTTTTTCAGCATCTCATGAGATGATCATGTGGGGTTTTTTTAGTTTGTTTATATAGAGGATTACATTGATGGATGTCCGCATATTGAACCATCTCTGAATCCCTGGGATGAAGCCTACTTGATCATGGTGAATGATGATTTTGATATGTTCTTGATTTTGGTTTGTGAGAATTTTATTGAGTATTTTTACATTCATATTCATGAATGAAATTGGTCTGAAGTTCTCTTTCTTTTTTGGTTCTTTGTGTGGTTAGGTATCAGCCTAACTGTGGCTTCATAGACAAAATTAGGTAGTGCTCCGTCCGTTTCTATTTTGGGGAATAGTTTGAAAATATTTGTATTAGATCTTCTTTGAAGGTCTGATAGAATTCTGCACTAAAGCCATCTGGTCTTGGGTTTTCTTTCATTAGAGGACTTTTAATGGTTGCTCCTATTTCTTTAAGGGTTATGGAACTGTTTAGATGATTTATCTGATCCTGATTTAACTTGGGTACCTGGTATCTGTCTATAATATCATCCATTTCATCTAGATTTTCTAGTTTTGTTGAATGTAGACTTTTGTAGTAAGATCTGATGATTTTTTGAATTTCCTCAGTTTCTGTCATTGTCTCTCATTTCATTCCTATTTTTGTTAATTTGGATACTGTCTCTGTACCCTCTGGTAAGTCTGGCTAAGGGTTTACCTATCTTGTTGATTTTCTCAAAGAACCAGCTCCTACTTTTGTTGATACTTTGTATAGTTCTCTTTGTTGATTTCAGCCCTATGTTTCATTATTTCCAATCTACTCCTCTTGGGTGTATTTGCTTGTTTTAGCTCTAGCCCTTTCAGATGTGCTATAAAGCTGCTAGTGTATGCTTTTTCCAATTTCTTTATGAAGGCACTCAGAACTATGGGGTTTTCTTTTTACACTTCTTTTATTATGTCTTATAAATTTTTGTATGTTGAGCTTTCATTTTCATTAAATTCTAAAACATCTTTAATTTCTTCCCTGATCAAGTTATCATTGAGTAGAGAGTTGTTCAGCTTCCATGTGTTTGTAGATTTTCTGTTGCTTTTGTTGGTATTGAAGACCAGTCTTAGTCCATAGTGATCTGATAGATGCATGAGATAATTTCAATTTTCTTGTATCTGTTGAGGCTTGTTTTGTGACCAAGTATATGGTCAATTTTAGAAGGTAATGTTTGGTGCTGAGAAAAAGAGATATTCTTTCATTTTAGGGTGAAATATTCTGCATTTATCTATTAAATCCATTTGGTTCATAACTACTGTTATTTCAACTGTGTCATTGTTTAGTTTCTGTTTTCATGTTCTGTCCATTGGTGAGAGTGGGTTGTTGAAATTTTCCACTATTATTGTGTGAGGTTCAACGTGTGCTTTGAGCTTAGTAATGTTTCTTTTACAAATGTGGGTGCATTTAGGGCACAGGTGTTCAGAATTGAGAGTTCATCTTGGTAGATCATTTTTTTGATGAGTATAAAGTGTCCTTCCTCATTCTTTTTGATGACTTTTGGTTGAAAGTAGATTTCTTTTCTTTATTAGAATGGCTACTCCAGCTTGTTTCATTAGACCATTTGCTTGGAAAACATTTTCTCAGCCTTTTAATCTGAAGTAGTATCTGTCTTTGTCACTAGATGTGTTTCCTGTGTGCAGCAAAATGCTGGGTCCTTGTTATGTATCCAGTCTGTTAGTCTATGTCTGTTGGGGAATTGAATACATTTATGTTAATAGCTATTAAAGACCAATAACAGTTGTCTTCTGTTATTTTTGATGTTACAGGTGGAATTATGTTTGTGTGTTTTTTTCTTTTTTGGCTTGTTGTAAGAAGATTAATTTCTTGCTTTTTCTTGGGTATAGCTTCCTTCCTTGTATTGGAGTTTTCTATCTTTTATCCTTTGTAGCGCTGGATTCATGGAAAGATATTATTTAATTTTGCTTTTGTTATGCAATATCTTGATTTATCCATCTATGGTAATTTTCATTTTTGCTGGGTATAGTAGTCTGGGCTGGCATTTTTGTTTTCTTAAGGTTTGTATGACATCTGACCAAGATCTTCTGGCTCTTAGAGTCTCTGGTGAGAAGACTGGTGTAATTCTGATAGGTCTGCCTTTGTATGTTACTTGACCTTTACCCTTACCACTTTTGATATTCTTTCTTTTTTTTGGGCATTTGGTGTTTTGACTATTATGTGATGAGAGAGTTTCTTTGCTGGTCCTATCTATTTGGCATTCTGTAGGCTTCTTGTATGTTTATGGGCATCTCTTTCTCTTTGTTAGGGAAGTTTTCTTCTACACTTTTGTTGAAGATGTTTATTGACCCTTTAATTTGGGAATCTTTGTACTCTTCTGTGCCTATTAATTTTAGGTCTGGTCTTTTCATTGTGTCCTGGACTTCCTGGATGTTTTGGGTTAGGAGTATTTTGTATTTTCTTTGACTGTTGTGTCAATGTTTTCTATGGTATCTTCTACACCTGAGATTCTGTCTTTTATCTCTTGTATTCTGTTGGTGATGCTTGCATCTATGACTCCTGATATTCTTTCCTAGGTTTTCTCTCTTGAGGGTTGTCTCCATTTTTTTATTTCTTTATTGTTTCTATTTCCATTTTTAGATTCTAGATGGTTTTGTTCAATTTCTTTACTTATTTGGTTATGTTTTGCTGTATATTTTTAAGGGATTTATGTGTTTTCTCTTTAAGGGCTTCTACTTGTTTACCTGTGTTTTCCTGTATTTCTTTAAGAGTTATTAATATCCTCTATCATCATCATGAGATGGGATTTTAGATCAGAATCTTGCTTTTCTAGTGTCTTGGGGTATCCATGGCTTGCTGTATTGGGTGGTCTGGGTTCTGATGATGCCAAATAGCACTGGTTTCTGTTGCTTATATTCTTGTTCTTGCCTCTTTCCATCTGGTTATTTCTGGTGTTTGCTGGCCTTGCTGTCTCTGACTGGAGCTTGTCACTACTGTGAGCCTGTGAGCCTGTGAGCCTGTGAGCCTGTGAGCCTGTGAG